>VNKC01004260.1:0-92487 GCA_008042775.1 Drosophila pectinifera | reverse complement strand
CAAGAGCGAAAGGCCAATGGGGAAGTTTATGGCTGGAAAGGGAGTCATTGACGCATAAAGGGTGTAAATATAAATTATTTACAGAAAGTTCAAGAAGAAAAGTATATAATATTAATATAATATAATATTAATATAAGTATTTCTGAAGGGTTCCATCTTAGCCTAGATCTGTATTTAAATCAGCAAAGGAAACAAAGATTTTTGAATTTCTACTCATACACATACATATAATAATATATTTTATATATATAATATTCTTTGAGCTTGTGTACATTTTATCCCTACAAAAGTGTTAAAATCTATCAACATTACATTCAAATCTATGATAGATATATTAAAGGATATCATATATATTTTATAAAATATACCAGCAATATTACTACTTAGGAGATTCATTTCATTTTATATCTGTGCAGGTGCAAGTGATGCAATTGTCGCGATTGCCAAGAGCGAAAGGCCAATGGGGAAGTTTATGGCTGGAAAGGGAGTCATTGACGCATAAAGGGTGTAAATATAAATTATTTACAGAAAGTTCAAGAAGAAAAGTATATAATATTAATATAATATAATATTAATATAAGTATTTCTGAAGGGTTCCATCTTAGCCTAGATCTGTATTTAAATCAGCAAAGGAAACAAAGATTTTTGAATTTCTACTCATACACATACATATAATAATATATTTTATATATATAATATTCTTTGAGCTTGTGTACATTTTATCCCTACAAAAGTGTTAAAATCTATCAACATTACATTCAAATCTATGATAGATATATTAAAGGATATCATATATATTTTATAAAATATACCAGCAATATTACTACTTAGGAGATTCATTTCATTTTATATCTGTGCAGGTGCAAGTGATGCAATTGTCGCGATTGCCAAGAGCGAAAGGCCAATGGGGAAGTTTATGGCTGGAAAGGGAGTCATTGACGCATAAAGGGTGTAAATAGAATTTATTTACAGAAAGTTCAAGAAGAAAAGTATATAATATTAGTATTAATAAATCATTTCTGACCTTTTTTGGGTTCCTAGTTATATATAGAGGGCTTGCTTCCAAAATATTAAATTAATTTCCCTAAGAAGTTCATAGTTATTCACAAATTTCCATAGACAAAGGGCGCTTGTCCCCACACGAGGCCGGGACCAAGGCGTTAAATTTAAATAAATGCACTTGAGCAGCGGTCTAGAGGCCTTTCCTCGATGTGCCGCCGGGCAAATGACCCCATTAACATTTCCACGCAGCCGCTCACGCGGGGGAAAACCTGCGGGGAAACTCTCTTGGGTGCATTCTACCCGGTGACTATTTTTAGGTATCTCCTCCCGCTTCCCATCCTCCTTTTATTTCGGCGGCTTCAACGAGTTTGAATAAATTAACAGGCTGCTGCTCTGTGTGCTGTGTGTGTGTTTGTGTTTGTGGTGCGGTCCCAGGTATTTCTTCGCCTTTAATTACATGCAGTTGTCTCGAAATTAAGTGGCCATCTCCGCGTGCGAAGGGCTCTCTAATTAGGCCGCTCGCAGCACCTGAACCTGGCTAAAATATTATGCCTCGCCGGGGACAAAGATAAAGCAGAGTAAGTGCGAGCCCAGAGCGAGGAGAGGCAGCGGCGTAATCATTGACTGCGGTCAGAATGCTTGAGAGTTCCGGGGAAAGGTGTTGAGCGGCGCAGATACCTGCCTGCGGGTATCTATGTGAGGTATATATCAGGTGCTTGCCTGTGTGTGTATCTCTGTGCATTCCGCCCTGGGTCAAAGGTCAATGCTACGACACAGGCCTAGATTATTCCCAGAAACTAGCCAGGTAGGCGACGCATCTGCAGCCGCTGCGGGTGAAAAACGAGACAATTGGAAAACAAATTGGTAAATGGTGGCCATGGAGAGGAACGGCGGCATAAATCTCCATCAGTGTCCCGCTCCACTAGCCGTCACTTGTTTATATCTGCATTTTGTTCAATTGTCAAGGCGTATCTGCAAGATACTTGGCGGAAGGCATCAAGGCAGCGCCATGTTCGAGCGACGCGCTAACAATTTCTGCAAATAAGCAGCCGCAAATCCACCTCCGTTTTGACCACAAGCCAGCCCACACACACACTGGAGTCCGAGTGTGCGAACAGTACGGCCAAATGGCCACAGATACCCTCCGTGTTTGCCGGTATTTACTCGAAGATTAACCCAACCCCGAAAGCAAACATTTCCGCATTCAAATGCATACACCGCAAGAAAGATCTAGCTTTTGACTTATCTTTTGGAGATTAATTTGAGGTCTTTGTTTTCATATTTGGTCTGGGTTCGATTAATATAATTGAAGTTAATTCTAGAAAACAAGAAGTGCATTTTTCGCTCTCTATAATGCTTTAATTCCCAAAGGGTTCTACCATAGCCTAGATCTGCATTTAAATTAGCGAAGGAAACAAAGATTGCTTAATTTATACTCTTACATAATATTCATTGAACTTGTGTACATTTTATTCTTAAAAAAATGTAAAAAATTGTCAACATAATATTCAAATCTATCATAGATATATAAAAGGGTATCACATATATTTTATAAAATATACAAGCAATATTACTACTCAGAAGATCAATTTTTATGGGCACATAAAATGAGTTTAGTATAATTTATTAAAATCTATCAACATAATATTCAAATCTGTTATAGATATCATATATATTTTATAAAATATACAAGCAACATTACTACTTAGAAGACCCATTTTTATGGGTCCATAAAATCCGTTTAGTATAATTTGCGCCCCGTGTACATAGCCTTGGTAATATATTTGTTTGCCAGCTTGTCTCTACTGACTTCTCATGCATTATATGGCCGATCATTGAGAGCTGCTCGTTAGTTTTGACAACTCAACCTTCCGATCAGATAGCCGCTCAATTAGCACGACATATATATTCTTTGCCTGCAAAAATCTCTGGCGCTAAGGTAGCTGCCTTTGCTGAATTCAGATTCATTCACCTGTGGAAATTTATATATTTTCTCTGGTAACTCTCCACTGGAGTCGCCTTGCCTTGGGCTTGCCGGTTGCCAGTTGGAGTTTGTTGTTTATGGCTTATTGGCTACCGTTTGGCCATTGTTGCTGTAACTCCGTTGCATTACTTTCACTTTTCCCGGCGATTTCTTCTCCCACTTCGCCACTGCGGCGGGGCAACTTTGCTTTATGCAACAACTTAAACAATCCAACTGCTTTATGGCGGCAATTGTGGCCGCTGCTGCGAGTCTTTTCCCGGCGATTTGTGGCTTACAGGTGTTTACGTTTACCGGCACAACAACAGCTGTTGGCAAAAAAAAAACCGAGTACTAGCGGGCAAATTTACAATCGCCTGGGTTCCTGCTGCGGCAATTTAAATGCAACATTTGTTGCCACGCTTTATTGAACAGTTAAACAGCTTTTAACCCACTTTTCACTGCTCTCCTTTCGTTGCAGGTGCGTATACGCGATTAATGCATTATTATTGATGAAGTAAGCCCCTAGATGTAAAGCGAGTAAGTCTAGATAAGTAATGGTAAGTAATGCGGCTATGATTTATGATATTGCAAAGTTGGAGGAAACTCTTTTAAAAGATTAATGATGTAGAATTAAGTGAAATGAGTTCTAAAAGAATGTCATTTCTGACTTATATTGATACTTACCTCAAAACAATGCAGTCTCAATGAAAACTGTAGGAAATCAGCTTTACTTTATAAAATATTTCAAAACTAGCCAGATACTTAGTAGGACTTTAAGCAGGTTAACAATATTTACCAACTGCTGTATTTGTTTCGTTAATTTTGTTGAATCTTCGCTGTGTCTTCGACTCCCATTCGATTGCATTTGGAAGCCGCCATCAATTATGTAGTTGGGCAACGGCTGGCGGGTTCACAAGCCCCTCTAGCCGGCTAATTTCTTTGTGAACAAAGCCGGGCTGCCTAGAGGGGCTGGGGGGAGAGATTCCTTAATTAAACTTTAGTTTCCATGAGCCGGCTTTAAGTTATTTGCCAGCAAGTGCCCCATGCCACATGCCGCCGCCCGGCATATCATGGCAAATGGGCAAAAATTTCAAAAGTTTTCAAAGGCCGCCTCCTGCGCTTCGCAACTTGGCAATTTTCAAAGAGTGCAAATACTTCGACAAGGCAGCTAAAAATCCAAGGCAGAAGCCGAAGGAAAACCAAAGCAAAAAGCAGCCGGCGAGAGATTGCAGCGAATGCCGATCATTGTTTGCGTAGCACATCAGCAGCTGGCTGCACAGGCGCAGATACAGATACGGATACAGATACAGCTACTTGCGAGCGGCTACTCAGCCACATCCATGAGATGCTTTTATTCGCCGCCACTCGAAAGTGTTAAGCTAGTGTGAAGTCCGAGCTTCACTTGAGATACAAAATCGCCCGAGGCCATGCCTCCCCGGATATATGTTTATCTGTGGGATTACTCACACTTTGTATGTTTTTTCTAAGCAAAAACTTGATTATGATTTCTTGGTTGGCTAAACTTATAAATAAAATTATGCAAGCAGGGAATTATTCATAAAGTTTCAATTAGTAAAGCTTCGACTTGTTGCTAGTTTATTTTTCCACTTTTCTTAGCTAAAACTCTAAGTGTTGTTACACTTTCAGGCACTGCCTTAAATTATGCCTCCCCTGGACTTTAATGAGGCCTTTTAAATGTATAAATAGTTTGTTTTTATATATTTTGCACACTTAATGCTTTAAGCAACTCGTCACAGTTTTTGGTCTCTAAGGTCTTTTGCAGTTTTTGGTGTTTTTTTGTGGCTATTTTTCTGTCTACTGCTTCTTATATTTTGTTTTTTTAGCATTTGGCTTGGCGTTTTATGCTAATACCGAGACGTGCAAAAATTCGCACTTTCCAACTCGTTTGGCGCGCCGAATTCGCATTCCAAAAAGGCCAACTTTTGCATTGTGTGGCTCCGCAGTGTTTTGCAAATTTTATATGTTTCCGCGGCGCAACGGCAGCCGGCGAATGGCCCAAATATTCAATTAAGGCCAGGCGTGTTTTCACTTTCCGTTTGGCAAGTGGGTCACCCAGACGCAGATGCGTCGCCACAGAAGGCTGAGAAGGCTGAGAAGAATGCCGGGAAAATCATCTTCTCGGCATATGGGCAGAGCATGGCCCGGCCTGGCATGGCCCACTTCTTGCTTGGTTGGCCAAAATCATATAAACCATAAATTTGCGGCATCTAATCGCATGGCAAACAAGTTAATTTGCAACTCCGTCAGTCAGCCAGTCAGCCAGCCAGCCAGCCAGTCAGCCAGCCATTCAGCCAACTGGGACAGGCCACACCTGCAGCAGGCAGGCAGGCAGGGAGCCGCATGCAACACGGTTGCAACTTGCAACATGAGTCAGCCGGGGAGGCAGGCGCAGCTGCGTAAGTTTCCGGGTTAATGCTAATGCTAATTTAGTGCCGAGCCTCATTGTTCCCATTGTTGTTCTGGCCAGAGAGATACAATTGCCCAGGCGGAGGAGATAGCGGATGCCGAGGCAAAATGTCAAAAGTGAAGCGAAATAATTATAATGCTGGCTCCACATCGCAGTCGGAGTATGACTATGAGTATGAGTATGGGTATGAGTATGAGTACGAGCCGCGGACCGCCTTGGCCCGGTTCTCGTTCTCCACGGAGCAGCATAATTGCATAGCCTCGACATGGGGTGGCCCACATTTCGGGCTCATTACTCCGCGGCCGCCAGCTCGCATCTGTATCTGTATCTGGTCGATAGTGGCTGGAATTCGTCATGTCCCTATGCAGTTGGGGGGCTTATCAAATGGCTAACTCGAGAATCATTAAGTTTTATGGCCGCAAAAAGCCTTTCGTGATGTGCCAATCAAATCAGCTGAAAGAGCCGCGCGTGCGACCAAAATTATGGCATTTAGTGGCCGCAAGGATAATGCAACTGTGTCCCGAAAGCATCGCCGCTTCTGATTCGCCGTTTCCTGTCCCGTAATTGCAGCGGCGGAAAGTCCATGTTCGCTGTGGAAAGCACTGCGAGCAGTGAGCTGCGTGTTGCCAGCGAATAAAAGACTGCAGTTACAGTTAACGGCATCTAATAGATACTTTGGCACCTTGGCATTACCAGATGCAGATGTGTGTGCTTGTGGAAAGTGAGCACTGAAAACACTGAAAGCCATAAAGCAGCGAGAAATTGAAAAACTACAAAACAGGCTGCCACTGTGGCAGATTGATTTGAATGGGGAACGGGCAGAGAACCACTGCTGGCTGCCAGATCACTCATACGCCCAGGTGACCATTGCGGATGACTACGCGGCGTATGAGCGACATGGAGGCCAAAGCTAAGCCCTAGTGCCAAAACCAGAAGTGCGCTTCACTTTGTACTTTCCCCGAAGCGCGCCCCACTGGGAAATTAATTACCCAGCGCTCACACTCTCTGCCCCATTAGTCAGGCACAAGTGCAAGAGGCCGGGTTCTGGCCGCCGCCGAGCCAATCGTTTAATTAAAATCTCTATTTACCGAACTTCTAGCGGAGGCCTACAGCCAAGACGGTTGGAGGAGATGTTGCCACAGCCAGCCCGAGGCGCTGCGATTTCAAGCCATTGTGAAACTCCACGGTGCCGAATGGGAAGCCACCCGCAAATCTTTCACCTGCTGCAGCGTCTGGCCACGCCCACCAGCCCACCAGCCGCTGCCCCCGCGCCGCTAAATTACTTGGGCTACAAATTGAGCGCAAACGCATAATTAATTCCAAGTGCCAGCCGGCGCGATGGTGGAGGAAAAATGGGAAAAAATTAAGTTAATGTTTTGAAATCAGCAGGTAGCTAGCTGGTAGCAAGCTGCCAGCCGGCAAATGGAGACACACACAGAGACAGTTGCCGACATAACGGTAATCGTGCGGAGAGGCAGCAACGGTAGCAACAGTCTGGGGCGGGGGGTGGCATGCCCCGGGCTCTTTCAGCTACCAATTTCGATTTTCAACCGCCCAGCAACCGATGAACATCAATCTGGCACTGTAAATGGTTTTTTTTGTCTTCCAAGACTCTTGAATGGGAGTAATCGGTGGGGATTAGGGATGGCAAACATACCCAGATACGGGTGTTAGGGCGATAACTAAGCCGATAATCGATAACAAAAAGATATTTCACAATATTTGTAATATTCTTGCTGAGAGAATAAAGCGCTTTGTGCTCAGAGCTTATTCATTTTATTAGGAGCATTTAATCGATATATTACAGGGTTTTTATAAGAATCCATATCATCGCAGATTTTCTTTTTAAGTATTTTTATGAACCTAATATCTATAGGAGTATTATTAATTGATGTCATTCTGTTGATTATACACTTATAAGTGTACACTCCCACATTTGATATCCATATTATACATTTCGATTATTTCGATATACCATATAGTTGATTGGCGATTTTTCTCCCATATCTTGAATCCCTGCTGTGGAATTTCAGGCTGTCTTCGACGGGATTATCGATTCCGAGGGCTTATTAATTTTATTAGACATACTTAATCGATATATTATAGGGTTTTTATAAGAATAGATATCATCGCATATTTTCTCTTTAACCCTTAACCCAATATGTCTTCCTTGCAGTATCTAATGGAGTATTATTAATTAATGTCATTCGGTAAATTATTATTTATATGTAATTCCCACATTTGATATCCATTTTATACATTTCGATTATTTCGATATACCATAAAGTTGATTTGCGATTTCTCTGCCATTTTTTGCATTTCTGCTGTGGAATTACAGCTTGTCCTTAACGGGATTATTGATTCCGATAGCTTATTAATTTTATTAGACACATATATGAATCGATATCATCGCAGATTTTCTCTTTAAGTATTTTTATAACCCTTAACAAAATATAGCTTCCTTGTATAATCTATAGGAGTACTATTAACACACACTCCCACAGTTGATATCCATATTATACATTTCGATTATTTCGATATACCATACAGTTGATTTGAGATTTCTCTTTGATATCTTGCATCCCTGCTGTGGAAGTACAGCTTGTCTTCGACGGGATTATCGATTCCGAGGTCTTGACAAGTCAATCGCCTAGCCTCGAGTTGCACTCGAGTGCTCCATCATCGTCTCTGGACCACTTTGGCAATTAACCGTTAATGCGAATGCGTCTATGGCCCCCAGACACGCTCTCTTGGCCAAAATATGCGAACAACGCCATCGACTCAGCACGAGTGCTATTTGAATTTGAATTTCAATTCGATATTGATGGTGCCGGTGCTGGTGCTGGGGCTGGTGCTGGAGTGGCGGAGTCAATGCCGTTGCCTCGAAGTTTCTCGCACCTGCTGGCGGAGCAGAGCGACTGCGCACCGGCGCCATGACTTGCCAGCTTGCCAGCTTGCCAGCCTGTCTGCTCACCTGGCTCCACCTGAACCGCTCCTCCTCCTCCGCCTCTTCTATTCCAACTCCCAACAAGTTGCGTTTCATAATACTCGTGTACCCATGAAAGCCGAGACGCTGCTTTTTGTTTCACTTTTTCGGTTGGTTTTTTCTCTTTTTTGTTACTTTCACTTGGCTGTTTGTCTGGTCTTTGGTCAGATTTCGTGGAGTGCTCGCCTGGCTCGGCGATCAAGAAATCAAATTCAATTTCATTGTTGCACCACCAGTGCTTAAAAAAAACCAAAACCAAAAAAATCTCAAATAAAATTAATAAAAGGGGGCGCTTTCGAAAATGGTAAAACAAATTCGATTCGCTGGCGATTGAAATGGTGAGGCATTTAAAATTGTTTTGGGTCACAATTATTATACGAATGCTGCTCTATTCGCTGCACTTTCGTTTTCCGCTTCTACCCGCTGCAATTACGCCGCAATTACAATTACAATTACAGTTATGTTTATGTTTTCAGTTTTCAGTTTTCAGTTTTCAGCCGTCTCGCCAAGGCAGCCAAAAACGAAGAAAACCCAAGAAAGACCAGGGAAAACATGGAAAATCAAAGCAGCAACAATTGCCAGCGAAATTAACCGTTAGCCACGTTACGTACGTGCTACTTAGAAACTCTAAAGACATACACAAAAGTCGGAGTTTGAAGTGTTTTTTCCGCTGGCCACATTTTCGCTTTGGCTTTTTGGGAAAGTTGTTGTCTGCTGGCTTGGAAAACGAATTATGCGGCAATCGCCTAATTGAGCTTTTATTTCAGCTCACTTGTATCTCACAGCTCGCATCTTAACCCAGTCATGTGTGAGTTCCCCCCTCGTTTGCATAATGCTCTCGCTGCTCAACTTGAACTCACCCCGAAAGCCACGGGTGGTGTCAATACCACCCACGGATCGGGGGATCAGAGATCAATCGATGATAGGTGGTCCCAGCTGTTCACTGCAAAAAAATATATAGGCTTTTGTCATATTAATAGATACATCAAACTTAATATATACTTATCTGCATATACTAGAACAGCACTAGGTTTGTCTGGGAAAATGTATGAAGGTATAATTACTTGGGCACAAAGGGTCATTGGAGATCAAAGGTAATGGCCAAAATAGTTAGATTTAACTGAAAAATTTCTTAAAATTATGTTATGATATTTAATAGTGTTCTAAAGTATTCTATATATACAGACTTTTCGGAAAATCTTATTTTTAAGGCATATAGATATATTCAAAAGATATTCAGACAAAATAATGAAAACCCTAACAAATATTTTATATCTTGTATAATTTTTCAAAGCTTTGGTTATTTAATTTATTATTCAACAAGGATCTAAACACTTCAAAGTATCAAAAAAATTATATAGAAAGGAAAGTTAAACACAAACACAAAGGAAATAACTAATTTAGCATTAAATTGTAATTAAAAAGGTATCTTTAACGTATTTTCTTGATTTTTAACAAGATTGGAGACCTGTTAACTTTTATAAATATTACCCACTTCTTTTAAAGATCTCTCCTAATGTTATTGTATTAAATCTACATTATTTCTTGTTGTGTGCCTGCAACTTGCATAATTTCTTAGCTGTAAACCTGACCAGGCCAACACAGACATTGCAAAAGCACAGCGAATTGAATGCACACATGTGTGAGTTCGTTTTTACAAAATTCAGTGATCGGTCTTATATAATGACCCACAAAAACGCGGCGTCGGCCGAAGAAAATACAGTTTCTTTAATGACTTTTCTGGCGTTCGCTGTTTATTGAAACTTCGGTGGCATCCGAGATCTAATAAAGCACGGCAGAGAGTGTAGTGTGCCTTGCCGCACACTCCCCTGCCCCTGTCCCGGCCGGACAGCTCGAAACTGTTTCGCATTATGCTCGAAAATGGGTTAAGTGGCTTTCAATTTAGACACTGCGAGGCACTCACACACAAAAATGCGAACAATATTCAATTCCATTTGCCGCGACTCGCTGAATGCTGAATGAGTCAAATGGGTCGAAAGCGGGCGGGTGCCCCGCCCATGTGAACCGCCACACTTCCGGCAGCCGACAGCCGATATAAATCCGAAGAAACGAATATCGCCATTGAGTCAGCGGGTGCGATCCCGAGGCAATTTGTCATTCAATTGCATTTCTGCTGGCTGGATTTCCACTTCCACTTACGCCTGCCATTCCCAAGTCCAAGTCGAGGCGCAGTTGCATGATCGGGACATGGCGCATTACGTAAATTCAGATACTTACAGCCGTGCTCCTAGCGCTTCCAAAGGTACTACCACTACTACTACCACCAGTGAGTAAATAAAAACAAAGCCAGCAGACGGCTGGCGAATGTTCCGTTTTCGTAACGCGTCAAATGACAATGGCAGAATTTATTATCGTTCAGCGCTCCGCAGCTGACTCAGCCCCAGAGAAACTGAGAAACTGGTGACTGTCCGATGGGATATATACGGGTATGGGTATGGGACTGGGACTGGGTTTATTGCAGTGCATATTTCCCCATATCGGCGGCAGGGTGTCAAAAATGCCAGGCGCTAAGCGGCTTTCAATGCGCAAAATGCAACAATGGCCGCTGTCTAATCCACAGACAATTAACCCAAATGCGAGTCTCGGCACGTGGGCCACTCTCGCGTATTCTTGCGAAAATTGCAGCAGCCGGAGACAGGGATCACACTGGGAAACAACCAGCTCATTTGGCAACGGAAAACCCATAAAAAATAACCGAGAAGAGCCTATCCATTACCATCCCCTTCATAAAATATTGATTAGATTTTTAGAGGATTTTTAAGCACCATTTTGTGGCTTGTATCTAAACATATTCCCCCGCAACTTCTGGTAAATCTATGCGAATTTTCATCTCCTTATATGCGGCATTCTATTTTGAGTTTATGTAACCCACTAAAGCCTGCTTTATTTAAATGGAATGCCATTAAAAGAGACTAAAACAATTTGCAGTGCAGCGGCGGAGATCATTGCACAAGGCGACTACCTCGCCGCTTGGCGGCAGCTGGCTGCCACCGTCGACTGGCATTTTGAAAGTCTTTGACTGGCTGCAGTTGGCTCTCTGGCCGGAGTTAAAATTGCCTCGGCCCAAGGTAATGGGCAATTAGCTGCAGTAACCTTCTGGGCCGCATTGGGTTAGTCAAACAAATGAGGCGAGCGGAAAAACAAACTGCGGACTCCGGACTCCAGACTCGGAGTCCAGACTCGGAGTCCGAGCTCCGAGCTCCGATTTGCTGGCCGGCTGGCCGGTCAATGAGCCACTCTCAGATACAGATAGATGTACAGATACAGTTACAGATGCCATCGGGCAGATAGCCTTTAATTGGGTTTAACTGGCTGTCAATGGCGATGGCTGGCCAGCGGGGGGTTGCTTACTAGCAGGGGTGCCAGTCAGGGAAGTAAGGCTTGATCGGGGATCAGGGTTGGCTTGATCACAGGGGCAATGGGGCTGCAGTCAGCAGGGTGCTCCTGTACTCATAAATAAGCTGTGGTGTAAGTTTAGGTACTTTTTGTAATTATTTACATAAATTTAATAGTTCTTCTGGCTAAAATCAAAGAGTAAATTATAAATTATAAATAAGCTGAGAAGTGTTAGCAACTCACTTTTATAAAGATTTTAGATATATTTATGTGGCCTACAGTCTATTGTGATTTATATTACTTCACATAAAATTCAATCAAGTGCCACCTCGATTTGAAGCATATAGAAGCACTTGGCAATCCCCTCGGCTATCTAATTGCTATGTATGCCAATATTTGCACAGCTCTTCTTCGGCTCCAAGCAAATATTTATCTGGCAGGCAATCGATATGCCATAATTAGCCCCACTTCCGACACATTTTTGAGTGGCCGACCGAGGGTCCGATTTGAATTCGGAATTCGCGAAAAGTTGAGCTCATTTCGAGCGGGGAATGCTCACGAGTGCGATTTCGCATGCCCCTCAGGTTTCCGGCACGCGTTGCCGCATTTCCAAGTGATCCAGGTGGAGCGGGATCGGTATTGGAATCAGTATCGGGGCTCGCCACGTTTGCCTGATAAACATAATGACGATGTGGCGGTGTGACAAGTTTCGGCGCATGCGCCACCGATACGGATACAAACAGAGATACCGATACCGATACCGATACGAGGCGTGTGTATCTCTCAGATACAAGGTCCGCCGGTCCGCCTCATTCGATCACAGTTTACCCCGTGGTTCTGCTGTCCCGCCCCTGCGGTCGTCGCTTATCAGTGCCGCTTATCAGACTCTACGTCTGCCCGTAATCGCAGTCCGGCGGTATTCCCAGGCTGCATTTTGGGCGGCGGTCGCGGGTTTGCCCACTTTTTGCCACAGATAAAGGCGGCTATCAGCGGTTGGCCAGCAGCCTAATCGGCGGGCACTCTCTGGCCAAATATTTTGGTTTCGCCTCGACTCGAAAATGGGGTTTCGAGCCTCCAGACCGCCGCTTAATCTCCGTTTCGGGGCGAGTGACAAACACGTTTGCACTTTCACTCGAGCGCGCCAGCAGAAGACCCGATAACCCAGAACTGGTTGTGGCGAATGGGCCGCTGCGGTCGCTGAGGTTCCTCCACCAGTTCACCAGTCCGTCAGACCGCTGAGCAAACATCTTGTTCCCGGGAATTTCAGTTGGAGCCCTGATAAGCGGAGACCTTACTCAATACAGGGAATTGGGGTCGAGCAACCCGCAGGCAGCTGCGGTCCTGAACAGGCCCCTGATGCACCCCCAGTGTATAACTATAACGGAGAGCTGAAAGATGTATCTTTTAAAGGAATCTTCACTTCACCTCATAATAATTTGATTTCTCCTAAATAAAAGTGCTAAACTGCCAATCCGATTAAACTATATTTTTTATCATGTAATAATAATTTAAAAGGTTTGTTTAATTTTTGATTCTATGAAATTTATCAAATCTAGGTAGCTACTTTAGCTATGAAAATAATTGTATAAGCTAGTACTCTAATATTTAAATTTGCAGTATCATAAATCATTAAAAAATACAGCATAAATCAATGCATAATAAACCATGTCTTTAAAGATTAAATCTCCATGTTTAGAAAGTTGTTTTCTGATTAAGTCAGCCATTTAAAAATGACCTTTCATCAAAGATTTTTTAATTATTTTTAGAATATGATATAAATGTTTATTAAATAACCTATTTTAAGAACTGTATACATTCATTTAAGGAAATATGAATAATTAGAAAAAAATATGAATAAATATAAATTAATACAAAGAAATATATGTGAATATGAAGAAATACATATAAATAAACATAAATTAACAAAAATAAATATAAAATAATATAAATAAATACAAAGAAATATAAATAAATATAAATGAATATAAAGAAATACATATAAATAAACATAAATTAACAAAAACAAATATAAAATAATATAAATAAATATAAATAAATAAAAAAAAATATAAATAAATATAAGTGAAAATAAAAGAATACATATAAATAAACATAAATTAGCAAAAATAAATAAAATATTATAAATAAATGTAAATAAAAATAAATAAATATAAAGAATTATAAATACATATAAATAAATATAAATGAATATAAAAAAATACGTATAAATAAACAAAAATTAATCAAAATAAATATAAAATAATATAAATAAATATAAATAAATAAAAATTAATATACACAAATATAAATAGATATAAATAAATATAAAAAAATGCACTTATATATAATAAACATAATAAATAAAAAATAAATATAAAAAATCTTAATAAATTCATCTATATATGTATATTAAACACAATGAAATATACAAAAATTCAAATAGAAGCGTAAAAATAAAGATATTTAACACTTCCCTTGGAATCGCCAAGTATATATCTTGGTGTTACTTATACCATTCCGAGTTAGACAATTCCGACTAGCCCTGCCCCTGCCCCGGGGACTTCCCTCCCCCTGTTAGCCGTGAACTACATGAGCAAGTGCTCCATCAAGTTTTAGTGAGTCCGTCATAAACACAGCATAAAGATGATGGCAGTAAGTCCTAAGCCCAGCAGAAATACCCGCCAGAAATCCCCGGAGAAGTGTAAAAGTCCCAGCGTGAGCTCGGCTCGCAGTGCAAACAGTGAAAACGTAGAGAACAGTAGTAAAACAGTAAAAACAGTAAAAGCAGTAAGAAGCGCTGTCAGAATCGGCGGAAAGCAGAGAAAGAAGCTGAGCTGAGGCTGGGCGCTTTCGTCATTGCGGCGTCATAAACAAGATAGATGGTTCTCTTAAGTCAAAGTTAATTGCTCTTAAATCAAAGCGAGCGGCGCGATCGGAAAAGAGCAGGACGGGCACACACACAGGTGGCGACGATCGTTATATAAAGCAAGTTTTTGCGGAAAAGCTCAAAGATGCAGCTACGACGGGGACGACGATATCACTTGTGTCTTTGAGTTACGTAAATGAGTTACTTCGTGCGGGGGAGAGAGAGCTAAATGGCTGAGTGCGAGTGAAAGAGAGCGGCGGCGCACTGAGAGAGGCCGAGTGCAGCGCTGCAGAGCCCGAGCAGAGCCTCAGCAGCGCACAGATTGAGGTACATAAACAAAACGGCAAAGCATGCGAAAAGCCAGCACAAAGCGGAGAAACAAAAACAAACGTCGTGAGAAACCGGAAAATTCGCCCAATGCCAAATGTGCGAGAGAGCGCAGGCGCGAGAGAGCGGCAGCGCTACCCGAAGCCGAACGAGGCCGGCCGAGTGCAAGAGCCGAGCTGCCACGAACCGAGCCGAGGTGAGCCGAACCGAAGCCGCCCGAAGCCCGGCGGCCGCGGCGAGCGCAGCACAGAATCATTCTTGAAAGCGCGCGCGAACCTTTCGCACCATCACACCGCAGCCTGAGAAAAATCGCAAATACCGACAGTCCGCCAGTTTTTCCGCCACTCCGCCATTAACTCCGAGGAAAAGCAAAGCGAAAAGCAGACCGGAAAGCCCTGGGAGCCGAAAAGTGCAAGTGAAGTCGTAGTCGTTCGAAGCCAGGGGCGCGTGTGAGCGTGAAGTGGCAGCCGTAGAGTCGCATAAGTCGCAGAAGTCGAGCCAACGCTCAAGTTTCGGCCGGAGAGCGGATAAAAACAAATTGGGAACGAGGCCTACTAGCCCAAATTCAAATTCAGCCAGTTGGCCGACAAAAGATCAAGCGAAAATTTGAATAATTAAAAATAAACACGCGCGCCGCGTGAGAGAGTGTGTGCCAGTGCGTGAGCGTGAGAGTGCGTGTGCTTGTGCGTGTGACTGCGCGGCGTATCCGTCAGATACGCGGCCGCCTGCTGACGCATTTGCCAGACTACCGTTATAGTCGCCGCCGTAGCCGCCGCCGCTGCCGGCCGGCTTTTTGTGCCCAATTAACGCACATTCAACAAATAGCTACGGCCACCGGCTCGGGAAGCAAGCCAAGCTGAAACCCGGCTGAAACCAATCCAACCCCAACTCACAGCGAAAACTTGTGCAACAAAATACTCGTGCCAGAGAAGTGTAACAGCGCATAGCGGCTAAAGGTTTATAAATAACTAAAACAATATACAAACAAAAAAAAAAAAGGAAAGAAAAATAAATAAAACAAAATAACTGAATGCAGATGTTTGGCATAATAAGTGTCACAATCAATTGCTGAGCGGGGCGAGATCTTGAAAATAAGCGAAAAGGTGATTGCATAAGGAAATATCTATAAGGCGTCGCTCGTACTGCTCGCCGCTGTTACCAAGTGACCTCATTCAAGGTTGCCGCAGCGCAGCAGTATCAAAACAATATCTTACGGATGCAGTTTACTTGGTTTCTCAATTAGCGCCCACGCGCCTCGAAAGTTTTGTTTTCTTTTTTGCATACTCACCTGGGGCCCGTGTAAGGAGGGCTTATGAAAGCGGCTGTGGTCTGTAATTAACCTTGAATCGCCACTGCCCTGTGAACTATAATTTAATTGGGCCTCGCTTCTCGGAAATCATTACGGCCCCGTTCTTTGTCGATTTCGATTTTCCGGGAAACTTGCCCCCGAATAGATAGATTATTATTATTTAGATACACCCGCCTTGCGTGACAGATGCCACAATGTCAGATGCAGATACCGAAAGGAATGTGTGTACTTCCCTTTCGCCATTTGCTCAATTAGGAATCGCTTTAAAGTGCCCACACTGGGTCATTAAGTTTTAATGGGATGCTCAATAAAGTTGTACGCAAACAATTAAAGCGAGTGACTCACCACAAAAGTACAGGCCCCTGCGATAAGAGGCCCCGACTAACCAATGTCTCCTCGTCCCTCCCCCTTGCAGGAGCCCATTGAGCTGAAGAAGCGCCTGGAGGAAGTGCGTCTGCTGGAATCGCGACGCTCCGCCCGCTTGGCCGACCAGGATCGCGACACGGACTTCGCCAGACTCGCCGACATGAGTGGCGACCGCCGCCGAACCACCACACACAGTATTGAGGTGCCACCGCCGCTGACGCAGCAGCACAAGTGAGTATCTGCCGGATTTAATCAATACTTTAAGATACAAGTCTTTATAAAGCAGGGAATTTGAAATAGTATTCTAAAGGGCTTTTTTGAATATTTATTTAATGCTTTTATTCATATTTGATTACTATTTTGATACATGCAATATATAAATTATAGAAATTGTTAATTTACTGTTGCTAAAACTTCATATTTTAATTTCAAGAAATTAAGTCAGATTTAATACTTTATTAATGTTTATATTTGATTACTATTTGGATAAATACAACTAGGGAAATTGATAAATTACTATTGCTAAAACGTCTTATTTTAATTTAAAGAAATTGAACTTGTAATAAACTTTTTTAATGCCTTTTAAATGAAAACAATGCCCCCCTCATATTGCTAACAATTGTTGTGATTTGTTTTTTTTCAAGAAAAGTATTTATTATGAATTGATAAACCTTAAAGCCATTAAATAGAATTCCAAATAAGGGCCAAATACCCTCAAAAGAAGCCATTAATATTTAAGGAGCCTAGTCTTGAGCTTACCAAGAAAATTGCGTATCTTTTTCGGCCCATATTTCATACCACACCAGGTTTAATAATTTCCTTTATAGCCAACAACATTGGCCTGTTGTACCAGTTTTTATTTGCCTTTTATTCGTTGTCTGTTTTCGACTTTTGCTGGTTTTTGCATAAATATGCAACGATTGGCGTCTGTGGAGACTGGGCCATATCAATAATTTATAAGTGGCGACAAATTAGCGGAACCGGCCAGCAAGTCACGGACATCGCCCGATCCATGTATAATATCTATAATAAAATTGTGTCTCCGTCCTGTCGCCCGGCTGCGCCCTTTCCCGGCCCCGCCCCAGCTGTTTAGCATAGACGCCGCCGTCGTCGCCGCTGTAACTGCACTTACATAAAGAGTTCCCACCAAAATCACCCCCCTTAGAACGAGTCACTCTCGCCCAGGCCCCTGCCTGCCTTGCTTTCACAGTGCTCCGCCGGACGACAACTGATTGCAAAATAATTCAAATTTTCAATTACTGCCCGCTCAGACGTCGCGACGACTACGTCGAACTTAAAGGCGGCGGCGACGACGTCCACGACGACGACGGCAAAAAATACAAAATACGAAATACTAACATTTGATTACGAAGGCAGTCGCGCCGGGTGTCATAGTCTAAGTGAATGCTCTTATCAGATAGGAATGGGGGAGCTTTTAGTTTCACCAGAGACTGCAAGGGAACTTTTGGTCTCAGGGAAATTTATAAATAATAGGGTGATTCCTTGAACCAACTTCGCTTTGATTTGGTTGTAAGCTTGCTTTACAAGCAATCCAGTGTGACCATATCAAGGGAACTGTGGCGTCACAGTCCCAGTGTAACCATGCCACAAATATTTCGGTCAAAACTAGGCTCTTTGCTTTGTTTGTGATTAAAGTGTAATCTATTTATTGGCTACCTAGATCTGCCGCCTTATCACATTTATGTATATCTCGTAATCTCCCGCGTAGAGCATTCAATTTCCCACTTCCAACTGAAGCGATTGCCACACTCGCCGCTGATGCTTGCGTATTCCATTTCAATTTCAATTGATAAGCTTCGCGCGCCGCTTCGAAACTATTAGTCAAGTGTGCAAAAAGCAACGGAGGCAGCGGCGGCAGCGGCTGGCAGCGCTGAATGCCGGCCACGTTCCCAATTGATAATAAAAATAATAACAATAATAATCACAATAAAGAAAGCAAAAACGAAAACGAAGCGTAGAGTGCGAGAGAGCGAGCGCACGGAACTGAAAGCTGAAAACAAAAAGCGCAGGCAGGCGGCAAAAATGGCGCGTCATGTTCAGCCATATGGCTGATAAGGGGGGTGGATAGTGCCAGGGGGGTGGGCAGTGGTGGGTGGCAGTGGCGTAGGGGCTGGGGTATTGGTAGGGGCCGCGGACAAGGGGATTGGCTTTAGAGGGGCCTTTCAATTGCGTCGCAAATGCCAGCGACGACCATCCAAAGTCGAAACTAAAAGCAGCTGCAAAAAACTAAAACTAAAACTAAAGCGGCAAGTGTTGCTGATGTGTGTTGCTGCTGCAGTTGCTGCTGCTGCTAGTAATGCAGCTCATGGTGTTGCTGCTGCTGTTGCTAGTAATTCAGCTCATGGCGTTGCTGCTGCTGTTGCTGGTAGTGCAACTCATGGTGTTGCTGCTGCTGTTGCTGGTAGTTGCTGTTGCCTATGTTGCTGTTCACACTATTGCTGAATTTGTTGCTGTTGCTGAGTTTTCTGTTGCTGCTGATGTTCCAACTGTTGCTGTTGTCTATGTTGCTGTTGGCACTGTTGCTTGTATTGTTGCTGGTGCTGATTTATCTTTCTTTGCTTCTTTTGCTGTTGTGTTTGTTGCAGTTGCAGTTGCTTATGTTGCATCCACTCTTGCGAATGTTGTAGCTGCTGTTGTTGCTGCTGCATATCTCTCATAGTTGCTGCTATTGGTGCAACCTCTTTAGGTGTTGCTGACGCCTTTGTTGATGTTGCTTATATTGCTGCTCTTTATTGTCATTGTTGTTTATTGTATAAGTTGTTAGTAAAGTTGCTGCTGTTGCTGCTGGAACTGTGGCTAATGATGCTGTTAGTAGCTAGTAAAGTTGCTGCTGTTTATGTTGCTAGCCATGTTGCTCCTGCAGTTGCTGCTATTTCTCCTGCTGCGGATGGAAAAAAAGCAACTGCAATGCGGCCAGAGAGACGAGACACAAAGTCAACACTCGCTGGCTCCACTCCGTTGTTGTCCGTAATAAAATTCAAATAAAATTCAATTGAGTTCAGCGCGAGTCGCTGCTGTGCCAGTTTAATTTAATTAATTACAATGGCGGAGAGCGCGAGATGTTGCGGCATGTGGCATGTGGCAGGGGACACCCAGCAGCCTCAAAAACTGTAAACAAAGCCAAAGCTAAAACCGAAACTAAAACCGAAACTAAAACTGAAACTAAAACTGAAACTGAGGCTAAAAAACGAAACTCAAACCGAAACCGAATAGTGCCGGCATTGCCGGGGTTTGCCGCTATTTCGGTTTATCACTCGCCCCTCCGCCCGGGCCCCTCCCCCCGGCTTTCAGTTGTTATTGTTTCGAATCCGCGGGACTGTGAATGCGAATGCGGAAGTATTTTTTCCACACACACACACTCACACACACTGATGCTCGTCCCGACACAGATACGCAAATAAGCTGTAAGCACAAAGCTCTCCGGTTGGCAGGGTGTGTGTGTGTGTGCGTCGCCATGTTATTTGCGGGGTTTTGATAGAGCGAGGGGCGGAGAGTCGCTCACACACACGTGTGCCGTGATAACAACACGCTCACCTTGCGCGCAACACGCGCTTCTCGCGTAATGCGACGTAATATCAGCCCCCGCATCCCGCTCTCCGCTCCACGCTCCCCGCCAGTCCCTCACCGCAGCATTCTGCCTTCCATGCGTCTCTTTTTGTTATTATTAATTTACATAGTTTAGCGGCCACTTCCTCCCCGCCCCGCCGGCTCTGATAGTTTGAGTAAACAGAACTTTATTTTTCCCGGGCAGAGCGCTTTTCTTTCTTTCATTTGCCGTATTTGTTAACTCGCCGGGTAAACAAATCAGGGCTTAAATAATATTTACCCCTTGCCGGTATTCAGTCAGTAATAGTAAAATTCCTTGATTGATTCTTGAACTTTTCCAAAATTCAATTCCCAGAAATATTACAATAATAAAACCATCAACAGTGCTTTCTTTTTTATAGATATATTTACTCTGTCTGGAAGCGCTAGACTAAGTTAGTAAACTTAATTAATTGCTTAGGAAATAATTAAGAACAGAAAAACCCTGTTAATGTTTATTAAGCTCAGGAGAAACCCCTTCTCCCTTCCACTTTTTGCCAACTAACAAGCCCAAGTCACCTTTGATTCTCGAGTGTCCTTAGCCCCTCCACAACCCTTCATTACCTGTCCCTTAATGGCAATCCAGTTGACAGACAAAGAACGCATACTGATACAGGAAAATAAAGAAATAATAGGAAATGATAATAAAAAGTAGCCAGAAGCAGAGAGAAACGAATTAAATGCGAAAAAAAGTAAATAATAAATATAATAAGCGCGTAATTATCGCGTAAATGTCAATTTACGCGGCGAATGCGTTGCGTCAGTGCTAATTTTTAACGCTCCACTGATCCGCAGACCCCCCCGGCCAGCTCCCCCCTCCGGTGTCGTTCCCCCAATGAAAGCGTGTAAGCGTCAATTGGCCAGGTTACTCAGTTATAGTTAGCTTTGCTAGCGCTGCTGCCTCCGCAGCCTCTGCTGCCGCTACTGTTGCTGTTGTAATTGCAATGATTAACAGCAGCAACCGTCGCCCACCCTTACCCTCTCCCCCCCCTCCGGCCAGCCAGCTGCCAGTTTATGGCAAAAACAAACAATATGGGAAAATTGCAGCGAGCAAAGAAAAGCAAAAGAACAGCACACACACGCGCGCGGGGCCCCCCAACAATAACAGCAATAATAAAAATAATTTACAAACAAGTTTACAGTTGCGCAAAAAAAGTAGAGAAATCAACAAAAAATACACAACAAATTCAGAACAACAATATCAGGCGGAAAATAATTATTCAACAAGTTCTACACACAGCGGGGCCATGGGAAACAGTCGCAAAAATAAATAAGAAAATTGTCAAGGCAGTTGCGACATTTTAATCAATTAATTAGGCCCCGAAGGGAAGTCGCTAACTGGGTAACTCAGCCAAGAATATTCTAGCAAATCAAAGAAGATAATAGCCTTAAACCCGGGCTAATGTTTTAGTCATAAGTATCGATTTGTGGCTTATTTTCACAGCGATTTCCAATGCAAATTGGCCGAGAGGCATTGGCTACCCTTTGAGCAGATAATTCCAGTGACGCTGGCAACAACTTTTCAGGTGACGTCAAGAAATTAGCAATAACAAAGGGGAAAGCTCACGACTTAGAGAGAGCGGGAGGGAGTGGGGAGAATAAGAAAATAAGGGGAGGTGGCTCGGAAAAAGCAGAATTCAAATCCAAGTTGGCTTCTGGCAGCGGCAATTAGCCGAGACTTGAAAAATATTTGCCAGCTTGCTCTTTGTTTAGCTTTGTTTTCTGCTGCTGCCGCTTCTGGCAAGACTATGTACAAATATTATTATGAGCGACTGTTTGTCTTGCCCTCAAAATACGCGGAGAACAGCTCGCAAAAAAGCAAAAAAGAAGAAAAACGAGCGAAAAAAATAATACTTAATTTCAGTACAATAAAAAGTCAAGTCGAGCGCAAAAGTGGGTCAAAATTATTATTGAAGCAGAACAAAAACAAAGCCAGCGGCAAGGCAACGATAATGGCAGTGCAGCAACAACAACAACAGTCGAAGCAGGAGGGGCTGGGGGAGGGGAGAGGAGACCCCCACCATTGGGGGAGAGAGCAAAAATTTATAATAATTTTCTAAGCGACGGCCCCTCGACGGCAAATTATTGAAATGCATTCGCAGTTCGCATTTAGCATTTTGCATTTCGCATTTTGCATTTTGCATTTCGCATTCACCCGGCCCCGGCCAGGAGAGAGACACTCCAATAGCAGGGAGCATATAACCTATATAGTGTGCCCCCTAAAACCACTCCCCCGCCTGCCCCTGGTCGCGGAAGATCCCCTCCTCGCCAGCTAAACGTATCCGCCGCCGCCGCCGCCGCCGCTGCAATGAACGTAAACACAATTTCCCAATGTTCTGCACGAATAGTTTGTTTGATCGTAAAATTTTATTTCTGCATTCAAATCGCAGCAGAAAGAACGCAAAAAAAGGTAGGAAAATGCCATTGCAGTTTTGTTTTGTGTTTTCCTTTTGGGCCTGACTCTGCCCCCCTGTCTTCTGCTTATGATTTGGCCAAGAATGAGTTTCGTGCCAAGAAGGCATCCGAATCGATGCGGCTTGGCGGAAGGGTCATGGGTACTGCCTTCCCTTTCAGGCAGGGACTGGAGCTGGGACTCTCCTGTGGCCAGGATGGAGCTGGCATAGATTACCCACTCGCTCTGACCGTAATTTGTATGGCCAACAATGGGAATATCATTCGGACATATCCATATTTACTGCCGGCATTTTAGGACCAGCATTTAAGAGGAATTTCCCCGCCCAAAATTCATTAATAGCCGCATTTTCATGCCACTTCGGCGGAGGAAAATAGGAAGAGCCAAAGCGAATGCGTTGACGTTGATGGCCGAAACAATCTGTTGAAAGCTGCGAACGGGGCCAATAGAAGGCAGTCGTACGTAGCCCAGTTTTTGTCAGCTAGTAAATTTTTAGTGGCTCCGGCTACTGTGTCCTCAGTCAGCCAATAAATGTAGGAGCAAAATAATACAGCGACTCTAGACTTTAGTCCGAGGCTGCGGCCTGATCAACAGTTGCTCGTAAATTAAAGTTTGCCCTCGCCGGGCGATTCCTGTGCCGATTTTTCCGAATCGCAGGCCATAAACTTTAACGTGCGCACTTATGACCGGGCCAGAAGGAGGCCGGCGGAAGGGGGCGGGGCTGCAGATCAGAGTAGAGGCTAAATGCAGACAGCCAAAAGGGTGTGTGCATTCATAAAAATATATATTTAAAGAGGTCAGAAACTATAGTACTCAGAAAATTAGTTATTTATGAGCCAACTATTTAAATAAAAAGCTTTCAAAATGTCTACTTTTTCACTCCCGGGCTCATTTTTCTCAGTGCACGACGCGGAGTGCGGAGTTTCGAGTGCTGCACGCAACATTTGCACTGCGGCCAAAACGCAAATTTCGAGGAACCAGAAATGTGTGCAAAATTAGATTGAATTGTTTCTCTTTCTGTGGCAATTTCAGGCCAAAAGGGGGCGGCTTCCAGGGGGGTTTCCAGTGGCGCGGAGGAGGGGCATAATGACCGGCCAGGTCTAGGCAATTTGATTGAGTTGTTTCCAATTGAAATGGCAAAAACGCTGCGGGTGTTGGCACTGATGTCTGACAGCAAATGACTGCGAAGGCACTCCGCTCCGGCTTGGCCGACACAAAAGTCATTTGGCCAAAGCCAAGTCAAAAAGGCTGGCCAAAACCGCAGCGCAGCGCAGCTCTGTAATTTGCAGTTACAGTTACAGATTTCTAGCCTGCCAGCTAGCCAGTCCAGTCCAGTCCCGGCCAGGCCAGGCCGGGCAGTGATTTGGCTTATTTCGCCCGCCTGCGGTTGCCGGAATGCCAATTGCCATGCAGTTCAGTTCCTTCAACTTCCACTTCAGCTTCAACTGCAACTTCAACTGCAACATCAACTGCAACTTTGGCAAAAACAACAGCAACTCCAGCTCTGGGGGCCGTGTCAATTAGAGCTCGGCCCGGCTAGGAGTTGAGTCCTGGGCCCTGCAGCTCTGTCACTCCTTGGAGCTGGTGACCCACAAGATTCCACCAAATGGCCGTGTCACGTTGGCTCTGGACTTGGATTTGAATGGCCAAGCACCACGCCTTCACCTTGACTCGAACTGAGGCACTCAAGTGCAGGGTTAAATGCAGTTTTCATTGGGTTTTCCCGCCGCTTTTCCTCTTCGTATAATTAGGGTGGCAAGCGTTTTCGCTGGTTTAGCTTTGCGATTTGTTAATTGAATTAAATGCTGGCCAGGCCAGCGAGCGGGTCATCAAAATGCAGGAGGCGACGACTGCCCCGCTTGATGGGGGCATGGGGACCCATCACACACCTGTGTGTGCGTGTGTGCGAGTGTGCAACCCATTTAGCCGGAGTGCACAGTGGCCAGCAGCTAACTGTAAAAGCAACCGCACGTACTTGGCCGTGAGACTCTGGGCCAAAATGCACTACAACCGGAGAGAGCATGTCCCGCATGGTGGGCCAATAACGAAGATCCTAATGGGAGTTGACGTGGTTAATTGATTAGCTGCACTTTTATTTCCAGCATTTAGGCGGACTTTATACATTTCTCTTGCCTTGGCAGCTTCTCTATTTAGTAATTGGTATTTTAAGAACTTTATAAAGGAAACAGCTCTAGTAATCATCATTAGGAGGTTTCCCTTACACCTAGCTATATATTTTCTAGCCTTAATGGCTTCTATAATGCCGCCACTGCATAGTGCAGCCCACAGTGGGTAATTCCCATGGTTCGGTCGGTCAAGTACCGCTAAATTGTTGCTGCCAATTGAGGCAGCAGCAACTGCGGTAAAAGTAGTAGCAATAGCAGCAGCAACAGCAGCAGCAAAAGCAGTGGCAGTAACGCTTCCTGAGGCTTGCCGCTCTGCATGCTAAGCAGCCAGGGCGATGCCGGTGACACATGAGCGGCAAATGCAGCCCACATACTCACCGGCGGCAGGTGTGTCTATCTGCCGCTTCCCCTGGCCAGGCTCCTGTCTGGGCCACCACTGTCCATGGCCGTGTGACAACTGCCAGCTTGTTACGCCCTTTCGACTGTCACACGCTTATTGCTCTTGTCATTGACTGCTGCTAGTTGGCAGTTGCTGTTGCCTGCTGTTGGTTGCTGCCGGCTTTTCTGAGTGGGCCGAGTGGCGGAAGTCCTCTGCGTCACGTGTACGTGTGGAGGCAACTTTTCAAATTGAATTTCGCCGATTTATCAATTTCCCAAAAAGCACACACAAACAATAGAAAGTGGAAATGGCTGTGCCAGTGGAAATCGAGTGCCTGCCGCCGGCTAATGACATTTTGGCCCAGTACACCGAGCCCGGAGTACAGTAGGTGCCCGTGGCCCCCAAAGGCAAGGTGCAAGGCCTGGGGGAAAACTCCTCCGGCCCCAGGCCCCAGCCCCGGGCCATCCGCTTTTTTCAGCAGCCGCGGGCAAAAGCCGCCCATGTCCGCGCATTTCTAATAAGCCCACGGGGCACACCTCAGCTCCACTCCGCTCCGCTCAGCTCGGCTCGGCTCAGCTCGGTGCAGTTCAGGCGGGCTCGGCTCAGCTCGTCTCAGCCGGCGGCTCTCAAGTTCAAGTTGAGGCCCGCTGTCGCCGGCAGCGCCAGAGGGAAGAGCGGAAAGGGGAAGAGGGGAAAGGAAAATGGGGAAAAAAGCAAACGACAAATGGCTGGAACAGAATCGACATTGGCGCGGAATTAATACGATTTTTATTCATGACTCTGGCACAGAGAAAAAAGAGGGAACCTCTTTAAGAGAGAATTCTGGTAATAAAATAATATATATTTATCTGCAATCTATAAGCTGAAATTAAGCTTAGAAAATATTTTGTATATAAAAAATGTGTAGCCTAAAGAAAGTCTTTTAATTTAAGAAGAAAATCCTTTATTTATATATTTATATTTATATTTATAATATATTTATCTGCAATCTATAAGCTGAAATTAAGCTAAAACTGCCTTGGAAAATATTTAGTAAATTTAAATTAAGAAAGTCTTTTAATTTAAGAAGGAAATCCTTTATTTTTGCTGTGCATTGAGGTGGTGTGAGTGGGCCAGGCTAGGGAACTGGGCCCATGGGGCGAAGGCAGTAGCGATGGCGATGGCGATAGCCAATCTGCTGCGGCCGCCGGCTGGCTTCCGTTGCCGGAATGTGGTGACAATGTCTTCTTGGGCTTTTCTCTGCCCCTACCTTTTGGCCAGGGCCCTGGCTGCTTTGGCTTTGGCTTTGGACTTGGGTTTGGGTTTGGGTTTCCCTCTGCTTTTTGTTTTTTGCTGCCACAGACAATTGCATTGTTGTTGCTGCCGCCTCCTTGGCCGCTGTCGCAATGCTAGTAATTTGTGCAAATGAGCCTCTAAAAAGGCGTGGAGCCTTTCGGATTTGCTCGGTCCGCAATAGACAGAGAAAAAAGAATGCTTAGAGCGCCATTCGGCTATGTAAACGATGTGGGTCCCCGCCGAAAATGAACAAGAAAGGAAAGCTGTTAAATGTTTTTCCCTCCATTTTCCATTTTCCATTTTCCATTTACCATTTTCCAGTGGTTCGTTTTCAGATTTTTGCCATTGCTCAGATGTCTGTTGTCCGTTGCCAGTTAAATTAAATGATAATACCGTTGGCTTTAAATGTTAATTGAGTTGCCGACAACAGGGCGTATGATTGCCAGTCTAGAGTCGGTCTCTGAAACTGCAGAAATCGAGCCCATTTAGCCCATTACTTCAAGCCCCATTCAGCAGGCCAGCAGGCGAAAGGGAGCACGTGCTCCGCCCAGCAAAAAAACGAAAAAACGAAACGAAAAAAGAGCCCCGAATAAATAATAGCGGCCAAGAGAAACCATAAAAAACAAGGCACGAGGCAGGCAGCGGCGGCAGCATAACTATTTACTACGCCTACTCTGACGTTTCGTTATCTGCCAGCAAAAAAAAACTATGAAAAAAAAGCACAAAAATTAGCAGAGGCTAAAAATCAAAATAAACCAAAGGTAAACATTCCGCTGGCGAGAAAAAAACACACGCATACGGGCCATAAATGGGGTGATAAAGCGGAGAGCGAGGCGGAGAGCCAGAAACACGCCTGCGCCATTGAGTTAACACCCCCCGAGACCCCCTCCGCAAAAATACGCACACACACTTTACTGTTACGCATGTTTTCGATTTTGTGCCGCGCGGTTCACCTGCAAAAAAAACGGTGTCTGTTTGCCTCTTTAATGGGCCCGCCACTACCTGGCTTTGAGGCCACCACCACCACATCCCCAGAAAGTCGGGCTTTTATTTGCTTAACTCAATTTGATTGTTACCTTTTCCTTTTGTGGCTCTCTCTTCTCTCTTCTTTCTTCTTTTTGCCAGCGAAGGAGGGAGAAGGCCGAAAAGAAAACAAGGCGGAGCGGCAAAAAATATGTGTGTCAGCTGCGAGCAAAAAATGAAACCTCCAAATTAACAGGGACAACAACAAGAAGGAGGTCGCCTTGTTTAAGTGAAATAAACAAATAAAGCAACCACTCTCGACTAAGAGAAGCTCTCAGGGATTGACTCACCTCACGCACTGCCAACTAACAACAACATGCCCTTGGGACAACAACAAGCCCAGGCACCTGCCTCTTGGCCTGGCCAAAAATAAGCACCTACACGCAGCAACGTCACATGCTAAGCATACCTCAAAATATACTCGAAAGAAAAGGAAATAACAAAAAACAAATCGTAAATAACATAAACAAATGAAGACACATAATATTGAATAATAAAAAATGCGTACGGAGAGTGATATGTGCCTGTGTTTGTGCTTTTGTTTTGATTATTTGAATGGCAAAGGAGATTTCGGTATATTGCGCATACGCACCGTGGCCCCAGCATCGATCCACTTTTGGAACCCAAGACACTGTCATTATACCTCTCTGCCCTGTCTAAGAGGGCCGAGTGGTATTTACCTTCGCCTGCCCTGCTTTTCGCTGCTTTTTGTTGCTTTTTCATTTTTCAAATGAACATTTCCGCTTTTGTTGTTGTCGTTGACATTGGCTTGAATAAACGTAGATATGTGCTCCACACTCGGCCCCTTATCGTGCAAACTGATAAGCTGAAGGCTCTGTTGGCCGGGCACAAAAACCTCAATGAAGTTTGTTTTTTGAGGGGTTTAGGAATGAAAACACCTTTGTTGTTGTCGCCCCTGCCTCGCCCGTAATCACAGAAATCAGGCAATGACTTGGCTCCGTTCGATTGTGGGGTTGCTTATTTTTGGCCGCGTATAAATGACACTTGAAAATTGTTTAGACTTTGATTGTCGCTATCCGAGGGGCCTTTATTAGTTCGCTGGGAGTCGCCTTGTCTCGCACTTTCCCTATGCAGTTTGGTGAAAGTTTCCAGGGGCCCAGAAACAAAGGCGAATCTCGGGCACGTGGCTAATTCAATAAGCTTTAATTGCTGGCTGAATAAAAAACAGCAAAACCGCACACAGAAACCAAGCCGGGTCCCAGCGAGTTTCATGCAATTTTCCACTAATTTCGCCGGTGCATGCAAACGCCCGACTTGGCGTTGGCCCAGCTCCCGGCTCTTGGTCCTCTCCCCAGCCTCGTATCATATCGCATCTCTTACTTCCTGACACTCGGCGAACACAGCAATGTAATTTTGCTTTCAACACCTCTTTTTTCACCCGACTGACTGTTGATTGCGGCCAGCCGACGTGGGCAAATAATGGCTAACAAAACAGCAACAGCAACAGCAACGGCTATAGCTACAGCTACAGCTACAGCTATAGACATTGGCTATTTCCCAGGCTCAAGAGCTGGCCCCGAAATCGGGCGCGAATATATCGCATTTCAATCACGCGCCGTGGAGCCTGGGCCCGAGCCTGAGCCTGCTCCTCTGGGGCAATTTGGCCTGGTCAGGAGGAGACCTGGTCAGAGAGCAACATCCCATGTTGCTTGCAATGTTGCAACTGCCGCTGCAGTTTATTAAGGCGACGAGCTGCGAATGCTGCGCAATGGGGCGGAAAGCGAACGACGGCCTAACGGTACCGATTGTGCGCATTAAATGGCCACATCGTGATGGCCAAAAACCCCGCTCTCCGCTACTCCCCTGCTCCCCTGCTCCCCTGCTCTGCCCCTCAGGCACGCGCCTTTTGCCGGCCGGCGAGAAATGGGCAAAAAGCAGAAAGCAAAAAGCAAAAAGCAAAAGCAAGTAAAGTAAAAAGTAAGAAAACACTGCAGTGATTCGCCACGGCCGGGAAATGTCGATTTATGCGCGAATTTACTTTTATGCGATTAGCAACGATCGGCGGCAGAAATTTATCGTTGAGTTTAGTAAATTTAATTGGGACGGGCAGCGGAAATGCAGGCCGCAAGATGCCAAGGTGCCCCGGCTCGCATTAGACAAAAGGCTAAAACCTGGTAGCAGAGTAATAACGTTTTATGACCCACTCTCTTTCTGGCCCTGGCTCTGAGTCTGGCTCTGGCCCGCGGCTCTTTTCACATTGCACAATGGCGTCGCAGCACGAGTTGTGGCTTGTTGTTGGTGTCTTGGCCTTAAGCAGATGGCCAGGGCGATAGGACGGCCAGGGAGTTGCTTTCTGGTCGAGGCTCCTGGCCGTAAGCCGCTTAAGTCTGAGCATCAATAATTGCTGCAGCTGCTGGAGTTGCATCCTCATGCATAAGCTGCGAGCTGGGAGCTGGGAGCTGCGAGCTGGTAGCTAGTCCTTCCCAGCGGCACCTGCAGGATGGGTGGTGGCTCCTGCTTAATCCTGCAGTAGGGCCCATAACGACGTCTCAATCGCTCAATTATGGCAAGCTCGAGCTCTAAACGGAAAGTGAAGGGCGCACTTGGCTTGATTATGGCGCGCGTATGCCAAATCAGTTTTTCCGTTTCAAATGCTTTGAATTTATGGCTTTGTCGCGTCTTTATTATCATCCCTCCAAGCCAAGCTGCATTGTGTTTGCCTTTGTTGAATTTATTCGAGCATGAAGCGCTGCTCATAAGGATATCCCTTCGACTTGGCCAGCGAAGGTTGCGCCAAGGTTAGAGCTTAAAGCCAGCGGATCTGTGTGAAATCCGCAGCCAAAACTTGAAAGCCAAAGCCTCAGACATGTGAGGCCATCGGAAGGAGGCCAATTAATGACGAAACAATAACAGACACACACACAAACACACACACACACAATGGGCGGAATTCAGCGGCCGCTGAAATTAGTTAAATGGAAAAATAGTTTTGCGATGTTTTGCATTGAAATGCCGCTGGAGGCGATTATCGCTGGCAAGACCTCGGCGCATTGTTGTTGTGCAAATTACAACGACAACTGGGCGGTCGCTTTGAAGTCTAAGCCTGCGTGCCTATATCTCCATCGCATATATACCCATAGATATATATATGTATGGTGCATATAGTTTGCAGATGTTAATGTGCTCGTTGTGGGGGCGGCTGATAAAATCAAGAATCTAAACTGGGTCAATGCTCAGGCTGCAACTGATTTGCCATTGAAGTGAGGTGGAAATAATGCCTAGCTCTCTGAGTTAAGATCACTGAATAAAAGTCCTTGTAATACTTTCTGCTCTTCTTAGTTTTTCAAATATTAATAACCCATAGCTTGATTTCTTGGGAAATATATATAGTAAAAAATTATATTAAAATACACTTTCTTGCTTAATTGCAGCTCCCGGAAACGTCCGCCCAGCGATCATCATGACTACGGCAGCGACGACGTGCTAAAGGCCTGCGAAGCCCTCATTTCTATGAAGAATCACAGCAATGACGGTAGGTCGACCTCAAGACACCCAGTTAAGCCCAGCTCGCTAATTCCACTCGCCTCTCTCCCTTGCCATCCAGCAGCCCTGGTGAACCTGCAGAGCGGAGTGGCCGACATCCGGCTGCAGGGCTCCAGCCCCGGCAGCAGCTCGTCGGCCTCCTGGAGCTCCGGCTCCGCCTCGCCGCCGCTGAGCGATGACGGCCATGCCCACCACAGCCCACACAGCCACATCATAATGTCGCCGCATGACGCGGCCAGCGCTCGCATACGCACAACATCCGTGTCCACGTCGGACGAGGGCATTGTCATTGACTTCAAGGAGGATCGCAAGAAAAAGGTGAGTCGCATTTAGCAGATGCATCTAGCAGATACGGATGATACGGAGATAGACAGATAGATAGATACGCGTAGAATGCGGTCAGGAGAGGTGGAGCGTGACAGTTGTAGCGTTTTAATTGCAACTTTGTGTATAGATTTTAATTGCCATAATTATGTAAATGTCGGCCGGTTGGGCGCATATTTTTGGCACGGCCACACGGCGCATACTTGATGCGCCGCTGCCGCACAGCGCGCCCATTACTCATACGCAGTGTGTCGCCCAGGGAGAAGCGTAGCGAGAAGCATCGCAAATATCGAAATAAATGTCGAGAGCAGCCCCTGTGCCCGCAACTGCCACTGCCAGCGCATCAATCACACAAAAGGGCAATGTCAGCAGCTCGTTAACTTCACACACAAGCGCACAAAATCAATAGCCCCCGTCCGTCCAAGGCGAGCCGGGCTCCGGCTCCGACTGGCTCTTTAATTAATTATGTTTGAACTTTAAGGGCCTCAGCCAGAAATCAAGAACCGAGCCAAAACTTACGCAACCGAAAGACACAGAACGGACAGAAAAAACGAGCGTAACGCCCCCCTCTTCCAACGGACGGACAGTCGTCAGTCGTCAGCCGTTGCCCGTTTGTTTGTCCACAATCTGTATGCCCAACTAGTTACGCTCAGACACCCGGGCATGTGTGTGTGGGCCCGTGTGTTTGGCTATTTCGTTTAGAGCTTTTAAGGGCTCTTAACAGCAAACACACAAAGCCTAAAACGAGCAGCCAACACAACTGCGGGAAGAACAAACAGCGAACAGCGGACAGCGAACAGCGAAGTGAGCAGCAGCCGCCGCCGCCGCCGCGCCAGAATATGTTAACCTTGAAAGTCTGATTAGATTTTCATATGGTGGTTATTTGCTTTATTTGCATTCATTCCGGCAAGCCCCGAAGCACACTGTCAGAAAAGTGAGCACTTCTGCCCTGGGAGAACTGAGAGAAAATCCCATGACATCTTATAGTACTTGTCTCTGTATATATTCTAATATTTATTTTCTAGCTGGCTGTTTAATATCCTATTTTATTGTCAGACTTCTATTTGTTTTTCCCATATTATAGACAGTTTTTTAAGGGTCTCAGTGATAGCTTTGTTTCCGTTTGGAATATGTAAAGTGGCAGCTTTTAGCCGCCATGACTCAACGTTCGGATTGAATCTTTTTGATAAACGACCTAGGCTGGGCTGACTTCTTGCCCGAGTCCAATCATTTTTCCATTCATTTCAATTAGTCAGACGCTCTCGAGCCGCCGCCTCCCGGCAGCAGCTGCACTTTCACTTTCCATACCTGTTGCACAACCGAAAAAAAGCTGACCGAAGCGTCAAGGCTTCCTGCTCCGTGTCAGTTTCTGGGGCCGGGAGTGCGCATTTGAATTTATGTCAGACTCGGCCGGCCACGCCCACCCTTTGGGGGAGCAGAAAATAAATAAAGAAACAAACAAACAAATGCACAAATGAACACAATGGAAAAGTTTATTTTGCCAAGGCGTGGCTGGTTAATTGAAAAGATATATGCCGCATTTCCGCATCTCGCAGCTCGCAGCTCGCATCTCGAAGCGAACACGGCCCAGCTGGACGGGCAGATGGATAGATATAGATAGATGGATGGATGGATAGAGGCAGGGGCAGGGGGATAAACGATCGCCGAGAACGAATGCAATTAATGTCTAATTGTGCGCAATTATTGTCAGTTGTCAGCTGTGTGTGATGTGCACTCGAGCCGCCTCGAAATCAACTGGAAGATCTTCAAGGCGGCCACGTGGCGCATACGTAATGCTGCATCTCCAGCTGCAGCTGGCATTACTCATACGCACCGTGTCGCAGTGCAGCGCGTGCTGCCGCCTGATTAACCTTCGCACAGTCCGTCCCTCAAGCGCTTTAAATGGAACGGAATAAAATAAAGTGAAACTGAAACAATAGGACGCAACCAGAACTTACTCATGCGCTGCCTTCTGGCTTTTGTCTCTCGCGTCCGAGAGAGTCACCACCATCCACCACCGCCATCATCGCCGTGCGGTTATTACTTAAAATGCAGATTTATGTGCATTTACATTTACCATTTACCATTTACCATTTACCATTTACCATTTACCACTCACCACTTGCCGCCACCCATGGCAGCCGCCGCTTGCCTTTTAGCCAAGGCCCTTGCCATTGCAATTGCGATTGCTGGCCGCAAGGCAGCTCGGCTCTGCCACCGCCACCCATTAACTGAAAGCCAAGCGCCAAGGCAACGCCACCGCAAGGGGCGGTTAAGCGTTCTCCCATAAATCGCCCCGGCTCACACACGACATGGAGCCGGCGATGGCCGCCAAAGGAAGGGCTCCGAGTGGCAAGGCCACAAGTCGCTCCTGGAGGGGAAATTAAAATGCAAGCATGTGACAAGCAATCAGGGCCAACAATTTGCGGCGACGGGCTGGCAAGTAACTCCGCTGAATCATAAACTACGGAGCAGTAGCTGCTTCTGCTGACTGATACAGCTTCACATAGAAATTCCCACTTTTCCGCTGAATTTTCGCCTTAATTGGAACGAACCCTTTGAAAGCCGCCTCAGCGTTCACTTTGTGGATGCGGCTAATTGCACACGCCATATTCTCTAGTATAAACTTTTCAAATTCCAACTTACAGTATAGCATAGTTTTTGCCTTCTGTTTATTTTTTTTTTGTTTTTTTCCAACTAATTTGTTTTATAATATCAAACGGCAACAAAAACGCCAAAGCCAAAGCCAACGCCAGAGCCAAAGCAAACAGGCAAATTATAGTGCACGGCCAGAGCAGACAGCGCGGCGGGTGATTCAGGGCAGCCCCTCCGCCCTTCAGTGCCCCCCCCCACCTTCTGGGAGGGGGGTCTGGGGGATGAGCTGGGGGCCGGGGCGTTGCGGTTAGCTGGCATTAAGCTTTTGCAATGCCTGACAGTTGAAACACAAACACAAACACAAACAATAAAAGTGAGGGGAAACTGCATTCGCGGCCAGCCAACATGGCGCGGCACACGTGTCCCAGTGTGTGTGTGTGTGCAGTGCACTGAAAAAAACCCAGTCATGAGCTAGGGCGAGGGCTTTAATTGATCTTACATTTAAAAGCCAACTCAGAGTCATGATTGCTGATCAGTGCTTTAATTAAAAGCAAGTACTTGTGCACAAATTAGAGGGTCTTAAAAATATTTTATTTGTAATTACACTGGAAACTGTCGAGAATGCTTTTGTATTTATAAAGGGGTTATTGCTAAACGATCTGGAATTATATAATTATTTATAATATATATATATTAAATACATTTTATTTGAATATATATATATCTTCTATTCTTGTGGATAACTCTTGTTCAGTTAATTAGTTTCTCATTGTTCTTTTTCAAGGAATGATCTCATATATACAAATATAGATATAAAATATATATATATGTATATATACATATATAGTGTCATAATTTATTAGATAATTTATTTATTAAGAATATTATTAATTTTTCTACAATTTATTGAGTAAGCTTGAGTCACAATCATTCTATTTAAATAAAGCTTGATGACAGACTTGGCTCTTTTCTATAATAAAAATAATATAAACATCTGCAGAATTTATTATTTGATTTATTTATTAACAATATTATTGAATTAATTTCGATAGATTTCTTCAGGAATTACCTTTACAATTCATTGACTAAGCTTGAGTCACAATCATTCTCTTTTTAAATGAAGACTTGGCTCTTTCCTATAATAATAATAATATAAAGCAGCTGCAGAATTTATTAGATGATTTATTTAAGAATATTATTTATTAACAATAACATTGAATTAATTTCTATAGATTTCTTCAGGAAATACCTTTACAATTTATTGAGTAAGCTTGAGTCACAATCATTATCTTTTTAAATAATGCTTGATGACAGACTTGGCTCTTTCCTATAATAATAAGCTTCTGAAGGGTTTTTTCTCAGTGCATCCATGTGCCTTAGCTTAGCTGCCTTTGCCTTCTTTTTTTGACAAATGTGCGCGTGTTTTGCAGCTGGCATCCGAAGAGCGAACTAACACCCGTGGCAGCAGCAACAACAGCAGCAGCAACTGCATTTGCATTTATTTTTGAACAAGCCCCAATGCTGCTGCTGGCGGTCGCTCTTTAAATAAGCTTTAATTTATATTTATGATTTTGTGCCGCGGCTCACCTGCGCCCTGCTTGGCTCTGCCTTATTTCCTTCGTATTTCTTCGCTTAACTTTCTGCACAAAAGGTATTTATAAACCGAAAATAAGATCGGCAGCGGCAGAAATATGGCAAAATTTAATTAAAATCCGTACGAGTGCCTTTGAGGGGCTCTGCAGCAGCAGCAGCAGCAGCGGCAGCAGCAACCTTGGAGCAACATTCACTCACCACACACTCGAGCACCTCAAACAAGCAACAATTGCTGCCTTTGGCAGCTGCCGGGTCCGGGGGCCGGGGGCCTGGGACGGGGGCTGAGGTACATAAAACCAGCATCGACGTCAGCATGAGCGGCGTGTGTGTATTAATTTCACTCATATGGCTGTTAACCTTGAATTCTGATTAGGAAGCGATTTAAATTTATCTATAAGTCATTTTTCTTTGCTCGGGGCACTCGCCTTTCGTTCGCTTGTTCCCCCGTCCCCCCGCTCGCCTTTATTGAGTTATTATTAAAAGTTAATTGTGCCGCTAAAAAGCCATTTGGACTGCTCCCCGCCCTCGATTCAGCCCACCCTTCGGTGTGCAATTTGCGAGGCATTAGCAACTGCAAATGACTTGGCCAAAGTGTCGACATCTTGGCTGCGTTGGTAGATTAGGCAACCCGTTGCGACGGCCACGGGCTCGGGCACGGGGCGTATGAGTAATGGCTGAGAAGCGAAACAGCTGGGGCGCAAATGTAATTACACCTTAAGCAGAATAGATGCCAGGCGGGCAGGCGGGCGGGCGGCCTACGCCCAGAACCCTCCTTGATCGAAAGGAAAAACCCTAGAGTTGCCTAGATAATAAATGCAATTTATATGAATATATTCCCATATATATAAGCGTGGCATTTATCACAAGACTTTACTGCAAATACTCTCAAATATTTCCGCGGCTAACAGCGCCACTTAAACTTATCACCAGCGCTGACAAATGGCTCACGTCCCGGGCATTTTTGCATTCAACAAGCAAAAGCCAAGTCCCCTTGGAAATGGCTGCCGCAATCCGTCAGAAGTCAGTTGCAGGAGTGCCCACTCGGAGGCACCCGTGCGTGCCAGTATTGGTCGTCGGTGTGGGAGAAACGAACTCATAAATTTGTCATAATTGCGCAAATGTGACTAAGGCAAATGGCACAGCTAGAAATGCAATAAAAATAAACGTACGGAGCTACGTACGCAGTTAGCGGGAGGAAGCCGATTTCCGTATTGGAAAAGTGCACACTCGGTTTGGCTTTTCCACGGCACAGCGCTCGATCTGTGCCAAGTGCAAGTGCAGGCGGAAAAGCGGACAAGCGGAAAAGTGGAAAAGTGGAGAGGCGGCAGCAACAAATGCAGCGCCAATTTTCATGTTCAAGGTGACAAAACGAAACGAAACAAAGCGAGGCGGACGGACACTCGAGCCAAGAGCCAAGAGCCTCAGCTCATCGTTTGGCCTCGTTTCCGCTTTGCTTTTGGCTCTCTGCCGTTGCTTTGGCTCTGTCTCTCTGCCTGCAGCCTGAACCTGGCCATTTCGCGCTATATTTGTCATCGCCAAGCGGGAAAATCGGGGAAAGACCGCCGCAAAAGTAAACACTTCCCTAGCTTGCCACTTGGGCCCACTGTCATCCGCCTTGGCAGAGCCCGAAAAGAGCGCATCGCGCCGAATGCGGAATTTGGCATTGGGCTTGGGGCCCGCGCCTCTGACACACTTAGACGGCAGCCTTCTGCTTTTGGCCAGATTCGATATAAGTGCACTTGCACGGTGCTATATAAATATAGACGGGGGAAAAGCGCTATAAATCGCTACAGAAATCCACTGAGAGCCTTGTCGTAAAATCACGAATGATTGATTTTTATTACCTTAAACAAACAATGCTAAATCGTGCTTAAGTCTCTTAATTCAAGTTTTATCCGTTGAGGTGCTTACGTTATAATTTATAAATTTATTTATTGGATTTATACATTAACGAACAGATTAAACTATATTAAATTGAGCAGAAAGCTTAGCTAAAGACCGGGGATTGCCTTAAAAAAACAATGCTAAGTCGTGTTTAAGTCTCTTAATTCAAGTTTTATCCGTTGAGGTGCTTAGGCTTTAATTTATAAGTTTATTTATTGGATTAATATATTAACGAAACTATTAAACTATATTAAATTGAGCAGAAAGCTAAACTAAAGGCCGGAAAAATCTGAGATACTTTTAGTTAGTGTTTTAATTTAATGTTTTTAAACACGTCAACGAAACAAAGTGAAAGTGTGAAACAAGTGAAAGTGAAAATGAATCAAACTTAAACTTAGATATAGAAAATTAAAGTAAATTAAATTTAAATCCTCTAAATCTGCCAGAAGTCAGCTTTATTTCCCTAAAAGTAATTTAATATATATCCCTGCACTTGGAGTGAATTCCTTGGCCTGAATATAATGGTCTGACATCTATCTCGGCCCGATTTTCAGCCAGCGACATGAACAAATCGTTGTTGGCTCTTTACATTGTGGTCAGCGGCATGTAATCGAAATGTTTGCGAAACATCTTTTGGCAAACAGTTTGCCACGAGCCCCGAGAGGCACCCCGCCACCCGCCCTTTCGGGGGCTCATTTCAATTTCATTTCATTTCGCCCCGAGGGGAAAAAGGCAGAGAAAAGCAAAACTTTTTGCAAAAACACAAAACACAAAACGACAAAGAGGGTCGGCAGAAGGCAGAAGGCAGAAGGCAAAAGCCAAGCGAAAGAGGGCAGCCCGGCGAATTGGCCTAGTTTCGTGGCACGGAACACAACAAAATGGCGGCCCTTGCAACTGTTGTCGTGGCTGTACTTTTCCACCCATACACCGGCATTCGCCAGTGCAGTTTTCTAGGTTACCGCACACGGACACACGGACACACGGACACACACCCGGCGGCGGCGTGGCTGTGCGGCTGCCACACTGTTGCAGCGACTACGTTGCGCCGGCCGGCAAAAGCGAGTGTTGCGCAACAACCGCTAGCCATGAAAATGCAGTCGCTCTCTCGCTCTCCCGCCGCCTCTCGTCTCTCGCCTCTCGCCTGCCATGCGCACTCACTTCACTCGCTTCCGCTCAAGTCGCGGCAAACACACACAAACACGCGGAGGGAGGGGATGATGCACTGAGGGAATGGCCCCCAGCGGGCTGCGGGCTTGGGGCTGGGGGGTGCAACGGCACGTGTTCGCACACAAGTGCAGGCGGCAGCCTCGACGTCGCTGTCGGTGTCGCCGTTGCTGCCGCTCTGACGTCGTCATCAGAGGCGGAAAAACCGAGGGAAAATGGCATGTGGAAAACGGAAAATCTGGCCACAAATTGTGGCTTATACGGCTGATAATTATATTAAATATCTGGTTTCGAGTTATCATCAAATTAAAGCCCACTTTGCACTTTCCATTCAAATCGAAATAATTTACAAAATCAGAGAAGAAAATATGGGAAATGGAAGAGCGGCCTATTTATATTATTACCAGACATTTATGGTTTGAGAAATGGCCAACAATTCATTTGTTAATATAAATGGAGAGGAATAAAGGAAAATCTGGTCAGAAAGTAAAGCTATTTACTTTAAAATTTCTGGCCAGAGAGATCTTCTTTTTTTGATTTAAATATCTCCCCAGATCTCTAAAATCTGATATAGAAAAGCTAACAACAAAAATAGTAAATAACTATATTCTGCCACAAATTCCATCTTTTTAGGGGTTCAAGGCTGTTATTATGAACTTTCTGGCCTCATGAGTCTTTCTCTTTCAAGCCGCCAAAATGAAGTCGTTTGTTGTTAAATTTAAGTCAATTTAAAAGCTCATTAATTATTTAAAAATAAGCTCTAGCCATTTAAATGCATAGTGCTACTGCTCTGATGTCATATACACACCATATGCCATTTCCACATTATCATACCCAATTAAGCCCGCAACTTCCCACAATTCGCTATCTCAGAGCCATAGATCTCCCCGAAAACCACTTCGTCTAAGAGCCTCCATTTATTTCGCTCAAAATCGCAGCATAATGAGCTGCATTCGAGTAGATAGAGAGCTTCGGCAAATAATATTTATGGGATTTATTCGGCAGCTAAATCATCGGCTAATGACAACACATGTATTTTCGCTCATACTTAAATTTCCATTCATTTGGCGTGGCGTGCTTGCTAACAAACCCGAGGAAATATCAACCATAAATCTGAGCGTTTCACTTGTCAAAGTGGAGCCTTAGTCGGGGGGTCTTCCTCCGCCGCTAAATGTGTTGAGTGTGTGCCGTGTGTGTGCTGTGTGTGTGCTGTGTGTGTGTGCGATGTTTTCTTCTTAAGTGTATAATAAACAATTTGAGAATGTGAATGCATCGCAGCGCCGTTGGAATTGTTTTGCGGTCGATTCACTTTTCATGGCTAATTAATTTTCGCATTGCGCAAAATGAATTAATAATGCGAACTGCCATGAATATGCAAACGTGCGAGAGAGTATCCCCCGCGCAAACATACATATCTTGCCTGGCATGCCAGTATGCTTATATCTCTACACATATATATATATATATATATATACCTGTGTATATCGAAAATTTATTGTTGGCGTCGCCGCAGTCGCCATAATTAAAAGCCAAACAAGCGGCAGCAGCAGCACAGAAGCAAAGCCAGAGGCAGCTCGCCAGGTGATTTCATTTGCAGGCAGCTCGGCTCCGTTTTGTTGCTTTCTGTTTTGGTTTTTTGATATGGCAATCTTCGTTAATTATACGCTTAGTTGGCTGATCAGGGGCGGCTCCGGGAGCGGGTGCGGGTGCGGGTGTTTGTCGAGTGGGAAAACAAATGCAGCCCGCAAACAATGTATCGCAAAGTGCCCTGCTTACATCACAGCGAATGGCGATCGGTTTGCCAAACAAATGCTCGGGGCACACACCCCTCGGTCCGAAGAGCTCTCTGTTATTTCAGAGAGTGTTCACTGGGTGAATTAAGGCCCAGTTACTGAGGGATCGGGCCAGAACACGTGCCCTGGAAAAGTTTCTAGGAGAGCCAGCCAGTCGGTCGTTGACTTAAGAATCAAATTAACTCTGTAATAGCCCAACTTAGATCAGAAATCAAAGGCAGGCCACTTTTTTACACCTTAGGTGTTTAAAAGCTTAAAAGGCAATTAAAAATACCCAAATAAATAGCAATAAAATGTGCAATCCAAGTGACCTTTTTGCGAGTGCGCAACAAGCCCAGGCGTGGGCAGAGCAACAGCTCGTTGACATTTGCATTCGGGGGTGGGATGGTGGGCGGCTTATAGAGGCGGCTTAATTAAAGCAGAGCAATAAAGCCGGCACGCCTCGCAGTCAGCAGTTACTGCGTCACACGCCCCCTGCAAAGAAGGGGGAAGCGGCAAAACTGCATTGAAATTCAAATGCCGGCCAAGAGGGCCAAGAGCCATGGCATTTGACTCGCTGTAAGAGTCAAGCTCAGCCGGAATAATAGAATATATATGTGCGAGGCGGCCATAAATCAGCAGGGAGATGAGTAGCATATACAAGCTGCCAACGCAGTGCGGTCATAATTTATATTTTAAGCTCATTCAGCACTTCTTCGGCTACATCTGCCAAACAAATTGTTCTCCGCGAAATGTTTGCAACAAGTCAGTGCCAATGCCGCCTTGCCACCTCCACCGAGCAGCCAAACATGACAGAATATCTCGGTTTTATTCCTGTTTTCCTCTCGTTTTTTGCATACCAAATTTGTCATGACAACAAATATATATAGCGACATCAATGGGGTGCTGACCAGCCAAGCAGCCCGGAGGGGGGAGAGCAGAAAAAGTTGGGGAAAATGCCGACAAACACACACACACAGGGAGAGCCACATACATTAGTTGGCAGCGCACGAAGGAATTGCAGATGTATTCAAGGTCAGGGCAGACATGAAAAACGAGTAACGCCGACTGAGGCAGCGGCAGCGGCAGCGGCAGCGCTGTGGGGGAGAGCGCAGAGCCTCCTCCCACCTGCGAAAATCGATCTGGCAACACTTTTAAGGGTTGCGGCGAGAAGCCCACGCAACCCTTGCCCCCAGCCCACCCCCTGGCAAAGAGAGTAGGAGCATCGGCGTCATCGGAGTGGTTCAGTGGGTCGTCACACAAAACGCTTCGGGTTTCCCGCGCATTTTCCAGAGAGTCAGAGAGAGCGGAAAATTCTCCGATTCTCTGCGCAGGCCCCGCTCAGAGCTCTCTCTCTCTCTCTCTCTCGAAAAGGAGCCCTTTTCGCCTTTTCGCGCGGCGAATTTTAAATCGGGAACGATTTTAATTATAGACCACTCTCCCACCTTTCTCCGGGAATCTCGCCGCCTCGAATCTAATTAAGTCCGGCCAATTACACGCAGGAACAGCGCCGGCGACTGGCAAATTGGGCTTGGACTTGGGTTTGAGTTTGAGTTTGAGTTCGAGTTTGGTGTTTGGGGCCAGCGAATCGATAGGTTTCAAGGTTAGCTTGCGTGACACTCCCGCCCGGAGCAACAATTTTTCGGGTGCCCCCCCGGGTAATGGGAAAAGTTGGAAGAAAGCCCCAGTGCAGCCCCTGGCCAAGTCAAGTAAACGCAGTAAGAGGCCAAAGCCAGAGCTAAAGCATTGCGTGCGCCATCATCATTATGGTGATTGTTTGTATAGAAATGGCGACGGGCTGCCGTGGCGTATGAGCAATATTTGATTTATGTATCGATTTTTGCGGCAGCCGTGCAAACCCGTTATTATCATAATTATCGAAAGGCGCATTTACAATGCAAAATGCAAATAGATTTCTTATTCAAATTGCCGAAGCCACTTCCCAGGCCAGCCATCTCACGTCTATTTTTCGCTCTTCTAATTGCAGGTGAGTAATTTGTCGCTCCGGACAGGCTAATGCCTCTAATTGACTTCTGTGGAGTGGAACGCAGTCCAATCGTATGTACCCTGCCCCTGCACATATATGTATCCCCATCGAAAGCCACTTATCTGCATTTATATTTAAACATATCCGTGTGGGCAGTGTTGAGGCGAAACAAAGTGGAACCTTGACATGTCAGCGGCGAGTTTTTTGCTAAATGAATGGTGTCTCAATCCGAGTTAGCAGTTTGGAAAGTTGCCGCGATACCAGTTCCTAGAATGTATCCGGACTCCGGGCTTCCCGCTCCCCGAAAAGTATGCCACAGACAGCCGCTGGGTCCTTCAGACGCCACGCCTCAGCTGCCTCAAGTGGCATAATGACACTTGGCCAGGTCTAGACCAGGCCGCATTGGTTTCGGCGGTAACGGATTCATGAATTACGGCCGGAATTAAATGCGAAATGCGAAAAATACACACGGAAAGCGCATAAATCAGGCCAATTCCGGCCAATTAATTGGCGAGCATAAATCAGAAATGTGTTTGGCCAACAGTTTTGTGCAAACACTGCAATATAAAGTGTTTGCTCAGCCGGCGCTAACTCCGGCTGCGGAAATCCGAGACCCCGGGGGCAGGGGTGCCGCCTGGCAACCGAAAAAACCCCGAAAATTCGCAATTGCACTTCCAGGAACCGCCGCTGGCAATTACTCACGCCGGAGACGGAGCCGAGTCCCCCGCGGAGCAGTGCGAATTTCGCCCATACCTCTCACAGATACAGATACAGATACACTCACGCACACACCTCGGCCGCGCAATAATCATAATAATAAAATAAAAACCGCTGGCCACTTGGCCTTGGACTAGGTTGCTTGCATTCTAGCGGTCAATGCCGCCGCTGCCGTCGTCGTCGTCGCCGTCTCCGCCGCCGCTGCTGACTAACAACAACAGCAACTACGAAAATTGAAAACGATCGCCAGCCTCTCCCTCTCTGTCACTCTCTCGCGCGCTCCCACTCACTCCCTCTCTAGCTGCCGTATCAAAAATTGTATTATTTGTTTGTATTTAAAACAAAAATACAAATCTCTTCTATTTTTTTCGATTTGCAATGACAAAAGAAAAATATAGGAGAAGCCAACAAACAACTTGTTGTTGCTGCTCAAAATCAACAACAGCAGCAACTATTTATAAAATGCGCTTGCCTGGCCAAAGTATCTCGCGCGTGTGTGTTCGTATCTGTATCTGTATCTGTATCTGAGCCCACACACTCACCTATATCCGCGTAGCTGCCGCTGTATCTGTATCTGTGCCTGTATCTGTAGCCTGTGTGCGCGACTTGCAATGCCGGAAAGCAATAGCTAACGTCGTCAGAGCGGCGTTGTGACGCCAGCCAAACGCTCCCGCTGCCAATGACGACAGCTCCCGAGTAGTACGAGTATCTCGCTATCTTTTGGATACATTTCAAAACAAAAATAAAACCGCTCTTTGCCGGTTTACCTTTGAATGGCATTTGCATAACAAGCAAGCCCCCTTTAAGAGCACAACTCCCTGAGAGCCCTGCCCAATATCCCGGCATCCTTCTCCCACCCCCCCATACATAAATAATTCAGAGAGCGGATTTTAGAAGACGATATTCGTCCCGACTTCTGTTTCCAGGCCACAGTGCATTCAACCGATGCTAAATGCGAAATGCTAAATGCTAAATGCGAATTGCTAAATGCGAACTGCGAGAGGTTCGCCGCCCCAGCTCGGTTCATTCGCTTCTCGCAAATATTTACATTCGCAATAACTACGGACCAGGCCAGGCCGGGCAAGGCGGTATTATTAACCGCAATGCTCAACGGCTGCGGCATACAAATCGCTTTATTTGCGCCGAAAGAAAAGATCAAGATCAAAGCGGACATGTCCCCAGATTCGTTAAGACTTGGCCACTATAAGTTCCCTTTCCGGTTCTCAGTTCCAGCGATTTTCATCGAACTAGACTCGGTTTTTAGCCAGCTTAGCTTAGTCATGAATGCAAGTGTATCTTTGATTAGTTTTTATATGTATTTATTAAATATCTGGCTACAAACTCCCTTTAATATTAGAATTCAATCACTTAGCCCTTTTATATCTTCATTTATACATCACTTTCTGGCCCTATTTTTTGCTCCAAGTTCTCTTTCACTGCAACTCAGGTATTCTGTTTATATTTCCTGTTTTTTTTTTGTGTTTTACTCGTTTGCTAGCCAGCATAGCAGCCAATGATAAATTACCACTTAGTGCTCGGTCGTGGCCAATCGGTTTTGGATACGCTCAAGATCACGTCATCGCCGAAACAGGTTGCAATTGATGGGTCGGTAGCCGGAGGAATTAAATAATTTACAGCCGCAACTTTAACGACCCGGAGAGAACCGCTTTCTTCTTCGCCAGATAAGCAAATAGCCTTGACTCGGGCCCGTGCAATCGGTCAGGTGGGACTGCGGGTATTCCGCACTGATTACTGATTACCTGCTGGCCTTGCAGTGCGATTTGGCTTAGAGTTCGGGCCACTTCCTGTTCGGGCTAAGCCTCGCACTGTGGGCGCTGGGCTCAGGTGTTCGGACTTCCCAGCTCCCAGCCCCCAGCTGCTGATGATGAATGACTGCAGCATTTATAAATATATACGGAGCAGCTCTCCGCCATCATCATAATGAAATAAGCTAAGCATAACAAATGCGTCGAAATATTTGCGACAGGTTGCAGTCGCCGACAAGCCGCTCGAAGGCCGCACGAAAGGGGGGAGCAGCAGCAAAAAAAAATTATATAAAATCCGCCGAGCGAGAAAACATCGGGGGGCAAAAACTCGAGTCACCCAATGTGCATGGCCTTGAAGATTTCGCTGCAAAACAAGCAGCAAAAAACACACATAGAATGAATATCATAAAAATATTCACACAAAGCAAATTGGCAACAAAAAATAATAAAAATAAAATGGTAGAAGATAGGGAGAAAAAAACAATAATGAAAGCCACTAATTTGCGAATGCATAATATGCGAACGCAACTTAGGATTAACTTCGGCCTGATGGGCATATGGGACTCCATAAGCTATAAGCTGATTGATCTGCCATTAGGACGGCTGCCATGCCAATTAAGCCCTAAATATATTATGCAGGTATTACAATAATTAACTACACACGTAAGTGTGCTTCCCCGCGCTCTCTCGGCTTTCAATTATGGCTTTTTAATCGTGTTCCTGGCCGGTCAAGTGGCTCTGGCCAAAATATTGATTAATTGCAGTCAAGGGGTTAATAGGATTACAAACTGTTGGTGCCGCTGACGCTGCCCCTGCCGCTGCTGCTGTTGTCCGGACCGCACGCTAGATGGCGTGTCGGCGGCGACTTTTTGACAAGTCAACAAAACAAGATTTGACTGCGCGGAGATTGATGGCGCATGAGTTGGCACCTGCCATTCGCCATTGGCCTTTAAGCCGATAAGTTTTTGTAAGTCTCCGCCAAAGCCGTTGCCAAAATGTTTGTCTGCCACCTGCCGCCTCCTGCTACCTTCTGCTACCTGCTACCTGCAACAGCTGGCTGTGCTTTGCGGTTCCCTAGTCATTGTCATTAGCACTTCCCCCTCGGCCAGCCATAGCCGCATTTGAGGTCAGCCCGGGCTGCCATGATTTTATTACTCGTTGTTATTATTTGAAATCCGACCGCTGCAATTTGTGTGTGTTTGCGCCTTTTGTTTAGGCCAACGGGAATTTCCACAGCCACTACGACCACTGCACTCTAATTGGCATTGTGCACGGCCAGTATGTGTGACTATGACTATGACTGCCTGCGAAAGCTTCATCATCATCATTACACGGGCTTTTTGCACTTTGCATTTAGCAGCTTTTGGCTTTGGCTTTGGCTTTGGTGTTGGTCTGGCTTTGTGTTTTGCCTTTGCTTCTGGCGTCAAGCTGTCTGAGTCGAACGGCTTTTCCAGCCATTCACTACTCACTGGTCTTTCCAGCCGTTACTCATTTATTTATTACAAGTGCCATAATTAAGCGAAGCCCAGTTTTTGTCTTGCCTGTAACGCCGTGGAGCTTATCTCGCCATTGGCTGGCTCCCTGGCTAATTATTGCTTTATGACTTGGAACGCTCATAGCCCGGCTATGCTATTGCTGCTCTTTTATTTTTTACACTCGCAAACCCCGCCCAAAGTGGGGGGAAGAGCGGGGCATTGCGTGCAGTTTCCACCTGAAAAGCGTAAATTATAGCGCTATTTCTGCTGCCACCAGTAGCCAGCTTCTACTGCCTGCCCCGTGTGCCAGTTGCATTTGCTTAAAATGCCATTTGACAAACATCAAAGCCGTTAAATGTTACTTTGACATGTCGCACACCCCTCCTACCTCGTACCCCTCCCCCTTTAATGTGTCTGGAGGGGGCTTAGGGCCAATTAGATGAGTAAAATGCACCGGCAGCCGGCAGACGGCGAGGGATCGCTTCATCGGATCAGGTTGCCCGGCTGCCTCACTCGCAATGCAATTTCCCAGCTCTGAGTAATGCAGAAATGTCGTCCCCCTACGCCGCTTACCATGCCCCGAGGAGGGGGGCTCCCCTGGCAGCGGAATAAGCAGCTCTTGACCAAGTTTCCAGTTGCCGTTTCAAGTGACTGCAGGGAGTATTGCGTTCACATAGATTCGCAATTACTTTAAAGTGCTGCGACTGTCTTCGGTTGGGTTCGCTTTACGGGTAAACAAAATGTCGATCGCAGCAACGGATACGGAAATAAAGCATCCGGGGGGAGAGCTGGAAAGCGGCAGAGCGGGAAGCAAAGGCGAAAAGGGGCCACAGATAAACAAATGGCACTGGGAAGCTGCGAATCTAGTTTGCTGACACGGCACAAAGGATGCTCCCTGCGAAAATGGGACATTCTGGCCCGCCCCTTCGCAGCGTTGTTGTCATTCAATAGACGGGGTTTATTCGCATATAGACGGGTTTGTCCGCACGTCCACTCAGCGCCGCAGGTCATGCTATATGTATTATAGAAGCCAAATCCTACACTCAGAACAAGTTGTATGGCTTTCCCAGGGATTACCTAGGGACAAAGTTTAAAATAAACCAGGAAAAGATATATTTATTGATACTTTAAAGAAAGATGGACACGATTTCTTGTGGAAAACAGAGTTAATACTTAATTAAAGTTAATAAAACTTATAAGTAAAGTAAAACTCATACAAATCTAGTAAAAACTCTTCAAAAAGCAATAAAGTTAAGCATTTGTAAGCTTAAGTAAATCAATCTCTTTTAGGGTACCCCTTTCTCCCTGTGTAATCACTCCGTGGTTACTGCTTTCACATTTTCCTGCCTCCGCGCTGCCCCAGAGCCCCTGGTCCTTCGTGGGCGTTGCCGTGGGCAGCGTTTTGTCAAAGCGACAGGTGGGAGACACTGGTGCGGACCGTGTGCTCTCCCGGCTGCTTAAATATTTAAAAAGCCAATGGCCAGGTGCTGCATGGCTATGCCGTAGAGAGGTGTTGCTGGCCAAAGGTAAAAATAAATGACGGCCCGGCTAATGGATGGGAGTCAGGGAAGCGAGGCCTGAAAATAGAGCCCGGATCCGGGCCGTGGGCGTGACTGGAGCCAAATGGCCTGGAATGGAGGGGAGTCCTGGCTTAAAGTCGGGCTTTAAGTGGCGTTCCCGGGATGCCTTCGTGGAAACTCGGACGCAAATCAGTTGCGACAGGGGCGAGCTTCTGGTTGCGATGCGATGATGCCGATTGTGCCGCTAATGAGGCGTGACATTGACGATGACTCGGGCATGCTGGAATCGGCGGATCATTTGTAATGTGTCATGATTATGCAATATTCGTGCAACAATTACGGCGGCGCGGAGGCATTTGCATAGAAGAGCGGAGTGGCAATTTTCCACTCGCAGTCACAAGCGGGCCGGCCACACGGCCACACGGCCTGGTCAACAACAGGAAGCCGCTGTTGGCCAAGACGGCTGCGCATGCGCCGCGCAGAGTGACAGCCCGACTCTGGACCAGCGACAGATCCCGGGACAGCGATGGAGATGGAGTTGGAGATGGAGATGGAGTTGGAGCAAACCGGCCGGCTGCCGGCGGCTGTGACAGCTGTTGATTGATGAATCCTACAGCCTGCCCCCGAGGCTGCCCCACGGGTGTCTTGCGAGTCGCCAGGTTCCAGTCTTCGGAGTCAGTCTTCAGAGCCCACAGCCGTCTGTCTCCAGGCTCTAGCCAAGACTGGACAACTCTCGAAGCCTCGAACTCTGGGATCTCGCATCTCTGGCCTGCACTCTCTCCGCTCGCGGCCAAGATTGATGATGACGCAAGCCCCTTTGGCCGGGGCTTCTCCCCGTTTTATGGACGCGCTTGTGCAATAAACACTTCTAATTGTAATTAATGAGGCGATTGTTTAGTTTTTATGTGTTGATTTTTCTGATTTACCGCCTGCAGTCCCTGCAACTGTCCACCGACCAAGTAGAGCATTGAACCTGAGACGGGCCAGGGAGCTAATTTAAGGCAGAAAACAAAGCAAAAGCTGGTAATATCCTCTCTTGGCAAGAAGCTAATGAAAACTAATAAAAACTTCGCAAAATTAAGGACACAGTGGGATCTAGGCTTCCCCATAAAACCTATCCCATTCCTGGATCTACAAATGTCAAAATTGAAGACCAGAATAGGTAGAACCCCAGAGGTTGGTAGATCCCAGACCCAAGCCCACACTTGATGGGCTCGCAAATGATAATACCCTCTTTGGGGGCTCCAAAAGGGGGTTCCAACGCCATGGCCTGGCTCCGTGCGCTGCTCTTGGCCAAGTTCTGGTTCTCGTGTGCCGCCGCCAACTTGTTTCTGTGCATTGAACTTGATGGCCATTTTGCTCTGTCCTATTCCCTTGTCCCATTCCCCACTCTGGCTTCTAGCTCCCCTAGCTTCTCAAACCCCCCCTTTTGGCCAACTTCTCCTGGTCTGCGGCTATCGACGCGGATTTATCTTAAATGCTGCGTTTAGCTGGCTGTTTTCTCAGCTGCCTCTCTCTCTCGCGTGGGGCTGCCTTCTTGCCACTTGGCCATTGCTCCATTGCTCCTCGTGCTGGCCTTCTTGGCTTCGTGTTTTCGTATATTGGCAAACACTTTTCGGCCGGCTCAAATTAATGGCCCCGGGGTGCGCCTAATGATCCCCAGCCAGCCCCAGCCGGCAAGCGGCCCGGAGAGCACCAGCGCCCGCCCGCTCCAATGAAAATGTCAGCCGCCTTTTATTTGCTCTAGCCATGCCATGCTGGGTTGCTCCACAGACAGAGAAAAAGCGGCGAAATATGTTTAACAAAAATCAAAATAATTGCTCCACTGACGCGTCACGATAGGGGGCGTCGGGGCGTGGGGCGGGGGTGCGGGGCGTGGCCGTGTATGTTGCCAGGCTGATTTGTTGACATGGCGCTTTGCATGCGACCCGCATATAAATCGCCAGGGAATGCGGCTAAAAGGGGTCAAGCGGCCGAGCATGTTTTCCGGGAAAATCGAATCAAATAGAAATGTTGCAGTTGTTAATACCCAGGGGGGAGGGAGGGTGCTTACAGTGCTAATAGTCTTTTTTCGAAATGCAATCAGTTGTTAAATTTACAAAAAAGCATTTACAAAGGACAAGGTTTACAAGGGGAGACAAATTTATGCAGCAGAAAAATATTAAATTAAAGTCCTTTTTAAACAGAGAATATATATTCAAGATATCAGGGTTCACAAAGCTCACAAAGAACACTTTTCCTCTAAGAAATATAGTTCAGGCTGGAGCCCTGGAAGCCATTGCGAGTCGGGTCCCTGCCACTCGACTGGGACTCGATATCTTGGGCACTTTCCCCGCACGAATTGATGGGGCCATTGTTGCCCCCGCCACCGCCACTGCCACTGCCTTGTCTTGACTCTTTTGTCAACATTAACATACGTAAGTGTCAGCTGCATGTTGCTACTGTGAACGAGATGCCGACAAGGAGCCCAGCAACATCCAGTCCGCAAGCGAGCCATGTTGCTGATGCTGCCACTGCCGTTGCCGCTGCAACGGGGGCACAGAGGCCAATTGATTTATCGTGACAATGAGTGCAGCTCCCGAGCTTCGCCTCGCTATCGATGTGTAAATTTGAATTTCGTGGCTCATAAAGTGGACAATGGCGGCGAGCGGTGAAAGACAAATGTGGCAGCCGCAGATTGTTGTCGGCAACATGTTGCTCCGACTGCGACTTCGACTCCAACTCCGGCTGCGGCTGCTGCTGCGGCTCAGTTGCTGCTGCTGAAAAGTGAATGCCCTCGCTGTGACGTCACGAGTGCACATCCAGTTCCAGTTTCCACATCTGCACTTCCCGCCCGGCCGCCATTATCCGTTCCATTTGCCAGTGGGGACGAGCGAGCGAGCGAGACAGCGAGCGAGAGAGCCAGCGAACGAGTAGCAAAATACAAAATCCAGAAGAAATATGAAAAGCAAAACAAACTGCACGAAATCAAAACAAAAGCCAGCGGGGCAGGGCGGGGGCTAGCGGCGGGGCGAAAATCGAGTGGAACGAACTCTGTTGCACTCTACGTTGTTTTTCTGTGGGAAAGGCAGTGTGCCGGGTCGACGGGTGTTGAAGTGGAACGTAACGAATGCAGGGGCGGGCTGCCGGGGGGCCGGAGATATGGGAGGGAACTGCGATGACTAAATGCAACAAGCTGCGACTTTCGCATTCGCATGTGTTGGTAAACTAAAGTTGATGAGCAACTTCAATGGCAAGTGGCAGCAGCAGCGGCAGCAACATGACTGTGTGCACAGCAAGAAAATATAAATAAATATTATATATATAAATAATGAAAGCAAAGTAAATGATTTGGTTTTGTGGTTAAGAGATTTCCGCTTTCCACTTATCTCTTATTTAATTTTTGAGCTATATTTTTCTTATTTTCCATTGGGTTAAATTCCAATATTCCAATCTTTCCCGCTGTGTATTAGCAACTATGTATATGGCACACGGGCAACAACAGTAACAGCAACAGCAACATCTGAGGCTTGGCAATCGCCCGATGTTGCTGCTGCTGCTGCCGCTGCTGTGCCGAGTGCCTTAGCACTCGCAACTTGCACAAACATGTTGCTCACTGGCTCCGCGACATGATTCTGAGGCGCAGATATAAAGCCGAAAAACAACAGCCAAGCTCCGGCTACAGCTCCAGCTCCAGCTCCGTGGAGAAGAAAAACAATGTTGGGCTAGGCTCCAGCTCCTGCTGCTGCTGCTGCTGCTGCTGGCGGAGATCCCCTCGAGAGTCCCTCGCTGGCTTCGTCATTATTATCATCTGGTTTTGGCCTGGACAATTCTCCTGCTGCCTTCAATTGTCCAGAGCTGCTTATTTTCAGTTGTTCGCTGGCTTTGGCTAAGGCTCTTGTCATTGTGGTTGTTGTTGCTTTAATTTAGATGCATCTCGAACAGTATTTTTGTTTTAGGTTTTCTTTTTCTTTTTCCCTTGCTGGTTGTTGGCCTGGCAAACATGGAAAATGCCTTGGCAAGAAACTTTCATAAGATAAACAAAGTTATATATGCATATATGCAGGGGGACACATATGAGAGCAGGCTCTGAGCCGCCTCAAAGGGTTCAAACATGTCGCCAAAGAAAACTTTACATTTTCCCAACCACTCCGGAGTATTTTCCCAACTAATTGTTTGCTTTTCTCTGATTCATTCCAGGTGAGTTTCCCCTCGGCTAAGGCTTGAAATCCGGTTAAGCGTAAGTCATAAACTAAGTGATTTCCGAGTTTCGGTGTATTTTTCTGAGACAGGAAGCAAGGAGCGTATAACTGCCTCGCGTATTAATCGGTTTTCCCGAATGTTGCACTGGCAATCAACTCATTAGCTTGGGTCGCCGGGTAACAGCAGAAAAACAAGGCCAGAACAAAGGCGGCCCTCCCAGAAGCCGCCGCGTTACGCATTTTTAATTGCCAGCTCTTGGCCAGACAAAAACAAAGCACTGCGAGGAGGGGGGAAAGAGAACAGAACAGAACACCGCTGGGCAATTAAAAAATTAAGCAAAATTTCTGCATCAGCTGATGGGTGTGTTTCCGCGGGAAAACAAGGCAACAAAACAAAACAAGGGCCGAGAGCCGAGAGCCGAGAGGGCAATGTCAACGAGGCAGCAGCAGCATTTCCTGCCACAGAAACTTACTCCTACGAATCAGAGGCTTAGAATATTATTTTTAAAGGGGCTTGCCACTCCCTCCCCAGCTCAAATTAAAATATTTAAATACTAAGGCTAATTATAAAACCCATTAGCTTGACATGCCATGGAGAACTTACTCAAATTAGCTAATAAGCCAATCGATCATTGTTGCGGGGCTGCCTCGCTCTAAAAATCTAGCTAATTAATGTGTTAAGTATTAGTATTAACATATTTAATACATTGTTCCTAGAGCTAGGTGTTTGATTCCCCCGGAAACCGCCACTGAATCCCCTCGACGTGGTTCTTGTGTTCCCGTAATTTATGCGCCTCTTCGACGCGCTTGCCAATTGCCGGGGCTCGGTCTCCCTCTCTCCCCATCTTTCTTTCTTTCTTTCCTTTTTTTTGCTTTCCAAGAAGAAGCAGCCGGCATCCAGCCATCGAACCATCCAACGAGGCAAGCCATCCAGCGAGCCATCCGCCCCCGCGCCACATTGCAAAGATTTCTTTATTACTTGGGCACGTTCGTTGTTGTCGTCGTCGTTGCTATTCGTTGGTTGCTGTTGTTCTTGCCGGGGTCGAGGCCGGTCATTAATATCCACGCATGGAGTTCACTTCAGTTCGGTAGAGCACGTCCCCCGCCCAGCCCCATCCCAGTCCATCACTCCAGAGCACATCCATCCACCCATCCCATCCCACCATCCCATCCCATCCCAGATTCGTTCCAATCTGAATCAGCTGTATGCATAATATTTGTTGTTTGCTGATTCTGTCAGCGTGTTGAGGATCCGCTTCGTCACTTCATCGTCTTCTGCAGCGATTCTTGTCCAGGTCAGTTCCACCATATATATATATCATATATATATATATATATATATATGTGTTTGTTTGTTAGGGGGATTCTCCTCCACGGCGAGATGTTGCTTCGGCCGGCATACGTGAGTGGCTTTGGCAAGCGAGATCTCTGCGCCGGAGAGGGGCTCCAGAGGCTGGGGCTGCTACGCTTCTGTCGCCATTGCAGCCGAGCACGACTTATCAACTGGGTTTCTTCTGTTTCTGATTCCGATTCCGCCTCTGACTCTGACTCTGACTCGGTGGATCTCTTCCCCCTGGATCTCTGCCCCTTCTGATGCGACAACAATCACGAATGCAGCTCGATAATGATGCTGGTAATGATGATGACGACGACCACGATGAGTGCGGCGACTGTGTCCCAAATGCTGATAATGATGTTTGTCCCTCGCCGATCTCGCACACAATGGAGTGCGCCCAGGCTGTCAGCAATATGCTGAGCCATAAAAACTATACTATAAATGAGTATTCCGTGGGCTTCACCCTGATCCGAGGCTATGTCTACTTCTGCAGATATTATACAAAATATACAAGAGATCGGGGTACACTATGGTTCCGAGGCTATTAAGAGAGGTTTGTAGTATTAAAAAGAAATAAATATTGTACAGGAAGCAGCTCTGCCATATTCCTATCGCAGAGACACTGCCAATTCGATCTGCTAATAACCAAGGTATAGCTTTTACCTTCTCCTATGCACATGGACATGGTGCTCACTTAAAAGGATAGAAAGATAGATAATCTCCCCTGGCTCCTCGGACTCCCTGGCGAAATGAAGCCTTTCCCTTGGCCTGCCAGGGTTTTTGGGTTCGCTGTCCCTTGGTCAGGTGGCTAGTAGTGGTCCCTAGTAGTGCCTTCTCGCAGTTACTGGTGCCAGCACTGGCCCCGGCTCTTAATCTTGGCCAGCTTGTTGTTTTTCCACTGCTATTGTTGCCGTTGCCGTTGCCTTTGCCGTTGCTGTTGCTGTCTTTTTTGACCGGCCGGCCGGCATTATATCTCATTACAGAGATCAGCATAAATAAGCAGTGAGCACGCCGCACCACCGGCTCTGCTTCCCTGCTCCTCCGGCTCCTCCGGCTCCGGCTCCTGCTCCTGCAACAACATCCACAACAACAGCCCAGAGCCGGAGGAACGAACGAAGGAGCGATTAAGCGATACATCCAGCCATGTTCGTGTATTCCCCACAGAGAGCGGGGAGAGAGGACGTGGGGACGTGGCCAGGTTCTGGGGAAGATGGGGACACAGATGAAGATGGAGATGGAGAAAGGGCAGAACGCTTGCGTACTCGCCGAGGCAATTGAACTCGATTGCAGCGCGTGAAGGTGGACATGGCGATCCCGTTCTCCACTCTGCTCCGCCTTTCGGCTCCTCCTCCGCCTCCTCCTCCTCCTGCGCTCCTCTCCCTGCACCCCGACCATGTGTATATATCCGCTGATCTTCGGGGTTCGGGCAAAATAGAAATTGTTATTGTTGCCGTTGAGGCAGGGCAGTTCCTTGACCACATGCGTCATCATCATCGTGTTCGCCGTGTGCAAAAACATGATCATTACACACACACTGAGGGCCTGAAACCGATTCCCAACTGGACGCTGATTCAGATTCAGCCGCGCTCCCTCCTCAGCTCCCACCGCGGTGGCTGCCTGCCCTGGATGCTGCGCCTCGTTCGGGCGTTTTTAATGATGCGTCAGAATATTGTTTACGCATCATTTTACATGTCGGCAAATGGGAACGGGAATGGGAATGGGAATGGGTATGGGTTGCAGTTGCATCAGTTGCAGTTGCAGCACGAGCAGCCTCATAGATACTGCTCCTCCTCCTCCTCCTCCGGTGGAGCAGTGCCCCTCGGGGCCAGGCGCTGAATAGATGCTGCTTTTATCCGCCACATCCAGGCAACAGGCAACGGGCACCCGGCACCGGCTCTGAAATTATGAGGCCCCTTTTGCCAAATTCCATCGTGATGTGTGCTTTAAAGCACGAATTAGCCGCCGGTTATGGCTACAAAGTTGCTCTGCGTTCTATGGGATACCAGCCCAGCCCAGCCTCATTAGCCTCCTCCAGCCGGTGCTCTTGGCCAGGAGAATATAGAAAGAGGCTTGCCCCTTGCAAAATTAAAAATATATAAATAAAGCCCCAAAAGTGCTGGCTTAGAACTTGTGATTAAGCCCCTGATTGAACCCTTTCAACTCTCCCAGTGCTCTTCACAGCTCCCACATATAGTATTCATGTCCAGGGTTGCCCTACGGAAGGGTTGCCATGGCGCCGGGTGCAAACAATATCGAGGTGAATGTGCAACAACTAGGAACTGCACTTTGTTTACATTTCGCCTGCTGGGTTACTTTTACCCACTTTGGCATTTATGCTTAGGCTTCTGCTCCTGCTCCTGCTCCTGCTGCTCCTGCTGCTGTTGTTGTTGCAGCTGTGGAAATTAAGCGAAAAACTTGTCAAAGGCATGTCCTGCCCCACTCCTGGCCCTGCTTGCACCTCGCATAAAGTCAAGTGCGAGGGACTGGGCAGAAGGGGCAGGAAACTTTTCTAACCAGCCCTTCGGCTCCTTTCGGTGGCAGCAGAGAGAGAAATTTAGAGAAATTCTAAATAAATAATATACTTAAGAGAATCCATTCAACTTTTCTTATAGAAACCTCCAAGTATCGAGCAATATCTTACTACTAAGCCTAAGCTACCCCTTTTCGCTCAGTGCACCCTTGCTTACTTCCCCTGTTTTGCTTTTTTTGCCCATGGTTGACATGCAATCCCAGGTACATGTGGAGAGTTCCCTGCCGATTCTTAACTGGGTTCAATGACATACAGGATAAGCAACAGCCTACGACGAGCCACCACCACACCTAGCCCCATGCCACATACTAAGTGTGTGTGTATGGGTGTATGGTGTGTGTATGTATGGAGCAACAGCAACTGGCATTAACTTCGCTGGGGCAAGAGCACAAAACGTAAACGTTGCAAAAAGGCGGCAAGCAAAAGCGAACCCGAAAACAAAGCCATGGCTAAAACGTCCAGAAGCAGGAGTCGGGCAGGAGCAGGCCAGGAGGAACAGGAGTGACTGTGGCCTGGCACTGGCAGTGGCAATGGCAGTGGAGCCGCGCTGCACTTGAGGTTAAAGGCAGCCCGAAAGCGGTCCCAGCCGAACTGAACCCAACCGAGTTTGAGCCGCGCTGAGCGGGGGCTCGAGCCTGCGAGCAAATACTCGACATGCCGCCCTCCACTCTCGGTGGGGTATCCTGTTTGCCGCTCTTCCTGGCTCCAGTTCCTGGCCATAACCCCCATATGGTCGAGTTGAATGGTTTCTTTTGGTGCGGAAGCCCGGCCGGCTTTCTTTTGCATTTCGGCAGGACCCCGGCCCCGGGCAGAATATTAAAATTCCTTCAATATGAATGCCAGTTCAATACCGACGAGTCCTGAACAAATGTCGGAAAAATCAGCGAGAGTGTGCGGAAAACTACTGTTGACCTAAGCCCCCAGTCCGAGCCCGTCGCCTTGACTTATTGCATTTTCCCTGGACTGCGAGGGTTGCCAGGACAACCCGAAAGCCAACTTTCAAGGCTTTAAAGGAGACGCCCCTAGAAGGGCTTAAATAAAACATGGCCATTACCGATGCATATTAAATAATATATTGAGCCGGCCATTAGCCGAGATCGACGCCGCATTTTCATAACAAAACAATTTACAAAAGGCCACGGCACACAAAAACCGGAAATCCTTTCCAACTCGCATATGGCACGCAAAACGAAGGCAGCTTTCCACTCTCCACTCTCCGCTCTCCGCTCTCCACTCTGCACCGATGTTGCTGTTGTTACTTGTGTGTGTTGTGTGTGTGTTGCTCTTGTTGCTCTTGTTGCTCTTGTTGCTGGTGGGTTAGGTGCCCCGGAGCAATTGTTACTGTGGCCGTGTTGCCGCCGCCGCCGCGGAAAATTGCCGCTTTTAATATTACCTTTTATTTGCAATTTCTGCCTGCTTTTTTTGTGGAGGAGCCTTTTGTAATAATGCAGTGCGCATGTAATAGGAGCCAGGTGCCACAGTGCCGAGTCGCCTCCATGCATTTATATTCGTATTCGTATTCGTACAGCTATTCCCCACTGCAGCAATCATTTCCACCTAGCCTAGCTTTCCCGCTTTCCCGCTTTTCTGCCTTTCCGCCCATCCGCCGTGTTGTCATCTGCCACAATTTGTACGCTGTTATTAACTGACATGCTTGCAAAGAGGATTTTTTATTTAGGTTCTCCTGTTACTGTGCCTGTTTTTCCGTAGTTTCTGTAGTTTGTGTGCTATTCAATATTAATGGCATGATACAAGGCAATGTGATATGTTACTGCGCCTGTCAATAGCCGGTAGCTGGGAAAGTGCCCGTTTTATTTGCTTTTCCGCATCGATTCATGTTAATAATATGTTCTGGCTAACCCAAACTGACAATTATTCTAGGGAAACTCCCTATTTTCTCTTAGTGCAATTGCAATTATCTATTAGACAGCAACAAGTTCATTAAGTATACTAGTCACTAGTATACCTCGTGAATCACTTATATGCCCTGCTCAACTTCAAAGCTCTTCTATATCTGCTTGGTATCTGCCCGAACTTGAGTGCGTTTCTGGCCAAGAAGTCACAAGTTTCCTAATCGGACGTTGACCCGCCGAAATACGTCAGTACGTTCTGATTGGAAACGATAAAGCCAAATGGAGCGGAGGGTTTACTGCGCTCTTATCTGATGTTGACCTTCAGTTGAGTGAAAACTGCGTTTCTGCACCGGCTGCCTTTGTGCTTAGACACACAAACAAGGAGGAAAGTAAGCCGGCAAGTCCCGCATTCATCACACGAATGAGAGTATATATATAGTATATATCTGGGAGAGCAGACCCAATCAAACAGGGGGAGGGACTTATCGCAGAACCTGACCCTTGGCAGACTTCTTGGCAGCGGCACAAACAGTTTCGGGTAAACACTGGCAGTAGTTCCGTTTGCTATTCACTTTACGATGCAAATAGTTTGTTATCAGGCTACAAAGTGGGGGTCATACAGGACCAGGAATGGGGGGTGGCGAGTTCATTGAGTCACTTCGATGGCTAATGAGTCTGGCTTAGAAGCGCGTGCACTGATAAGCCCAGTTTTGCACTTACTGGCTGGTTAATAGCAGCGCCACAAGCTTGCAGCGGCGGTCATTGGCCTGGGCATGTGCAGATTACACTATAATTAACTGCATTAGCATGCAAATTAAATTTAGTTTAATTAAATTATAAACATTCGTTCGTCGGTCGCTGGCTCATCGCTCATCGCTCATCGCTCGTCGCCGTCGAAGAGTCAATGGACTTGACGCTCCAAGAAATTGAAATTGAAACAAAACAAACAGCGGCGCAAAAAGCAAATAAAAGCAAAAACAAAGGCAGAATCGCTCGAATTGAGATTTAAGCGAGCGACTGGCTATCTCCTCCCTCTCTCCCCTCCGTCGACCCGGCAGTAACCCCCAGGGTGTACTCTCTCTCTGGGCCTGGGTGTAGAGTGTGTTTAATCTGCTGGCAAAGTTTCACTGACTCGCTTAGGCAGAAGCTGCAATTAAAATACGAAATACGAAATACGAAATTTCGAAAGGGATTCGAGATTATTTACGAGCTGCGAGCGCCGCTTGTTAGTCACGTTTTTGCGGCAGACGTTGCCCCGAGTTCACTTGATTCCCCCAAGAACAACAACATCACTTTCCATATACTACAGGTACTATATAGTAGTGAACTGGCACAGAAACAAATCAAATCGAATGGCAATTTGCAAGGCTAATGGAATCGGAATGGGAGCACCCCAGGAGTTTCCTCATAGAGGTCATTGCTGATACGTGCTGCTTCTGCCTGTTTTTGGCCCAAACCATGGGCTGCATGACCTTCAATGTCTAGACGTATTTGACAAAAAAGCCAACAAAAACCCAGAGAGAAAAACACAAACACTCAGACACAAATAATGCGTGATTCTGTTGAAAACTCATCGGGTTTATTCAACTCTCGCCCCCGGCTGATGCGCGGCGTGTGGGCGCCAGGACCTGCTCGCACTCCGAGCGAGGCCAGGACCTTCGCCTTATCGGCGGCGGCAATTAGTGGCAGCCAGATAAGGAGTTACATAAACGCCGCCGCAGCCATGAACTGTTTGATGTCTAAAAACTAAGCCCTCCAGAATGTTAGCCCCAACTTGACAATAAACAGCCTAATCCTTTCACGGTCCCCGCTGCTCCAGCGCGGCTTTTATGATTTAAGATTTAACTTTTTGCGTGCCAATGACACAATAAAAGTTGCCCCGGGCAACGCAGCCCCGTCTCTGAGCCAGAGCGATGGGGATCCTTGGAACGGGCTGCTCGCACGCAGGTCCCGAAGCCGTAACCGAATCCCAGTCCAGGTCCTAGACGGCAACGCACCTTGTCGCCTGCGAGCCATAAAAATGCCAGCCAGTCGGAGGGGTGGCCGAGGAGCCGCAGTAAACAGTCGGGAGCTTGCTCGGGAGGAGTAAAAACAAAAAAGAACAGGGTCCAAATAAAAACTAAGGAATAACTATATACCTAGGAGAGAATTTAAAGCAGAGTTCTTGATTTTTTGCTTCATTTCACAACAGAAACCCTGGGCAATTAGGAATAGTAATCATTAATTCGAAGGAGCATCAGCAGGACCTCTCAACTAGCCACCATAGCTATGATTTTTGAACAGAATCATCTTAAAGGGACTACAAATTCCATTATTATATTTAAAGTAAATGAGTTCTCCTACTCCCAGCACCTGGTCCAGTCTTATACTCACCTTCATTTCACAACAGAAACTCTGGGCAATTAGGAATAGTAATCATTAATGCCAAGGACCTTCTCAACTAGCCACCAAAGCTATGATTTTTAAACAGAATATATAAGGAAATAATCATCTTAAAGGGACTACAAATTCCATTATTAAATTTAAGATAAAATATATAATATAATATCCTACTCCCAGCACCTGGTCCAATCTTATACTCACCTGCCTGCTGACTCCTGCCAGCGCCCCAGGGGACAGGGAAAGTGCGTGAGCCGGACTCGTTGGTTCGTTCAATGACTTTGGCCCTCTCATAGTTTTGTTTTGGCCTGACCGACTGGCCCAGCAGGCGCTCCAGCCTCCTCTTAGCCCAGTGTCAATGGCATTCGCGAATCGAGGTTGTTGGACCCGCAGAGCCGCCGCCTCGGGAGCCCAGCCACCTCCGCCAACGCAGGGCGAGTCCTCTCGTGCTGTGCCATATTTTTAGCCTACTTTGCGGTGCCAGTGCCAGTGCCAGTGGCAGTGGCAGTGGCAGGGCCAGAGCCCCCAAGTATATTTAGAGGTCAATTATCTCGGCCAGGGCAATCCATCATTGGAGCCAGAGCCACCGCCAACGCTAACGCCACCGCCAACGCCCGTGCGTATGCAACGCGGACTCCCGCGCTCACCTCTCCGGCTTAATGATGAGTAATTTCGGTTCTGTGTCAGGGGGGCCACGAGCATCTTTAATAACAATTACGCCCCGGCCAAGAGTAGCGGGCCAAGAGTAGCGGGCTGACTTAATCGCAAGCCTTTACTTTTCGGCAATCCCGATCGGGCCAGGCAGGAAGGGAAAGGGTGCTGCTGGCGAGGTGTGGGGTTATTCAACTTTTGATTAATGGCGGCGCATGCATGACAAATGGGCGACGGGCGCACTGCACTTGTAATTGTTGTTATTGTGGCCTCCGCCAGTCATTCAATTAACTAAATTTATAACTCCGTCGGCGGCGGCTGCTTAGTCATGCATTCGCGCTCCTTCTCTTAATTAAAACCCGTCCGATTTCGCAGAAAAGCCGCGGCTATCCGTAAGTAACATGCAACTCCTGCCTGCCTGCCTGCAGCTCCTGGCCCGGTAATTAGCCGCAGTTAACACGGCCAATTAGGGCCGCGGCCGTTGGCGAAATCATGTCAATGCCTCGCACTTATCGCTAATCAACGGGGCCGGCAAACATGAAAATGGCCAAAGGAAAATCGCAGCGATTCGTATCGCCAGGAAGGAGGAAAATGCACTCGCGGATCGCAATTTGTGTGCTCACGAAACTCGGCTGACCCCGACATGGTAAACTTGGAAATGGGAGCACGAGGCTATCTCCTCGTCGCTTCTGCCGCCATCCTTGCCACATGCCACCAGGGGGGTAGCCTGTGCCAGTTCTTTGTCATTCCTCCCTCGGCCTCGGTGCTCCAGCGTTCAATGCCAGGAAAGAAAACACGAAAATCGAATTCCGGCGAGTGCCGGAAGGGTGCCCTTCGATACCTGGCTATGTGTCACTTGCCACTGGATTTTCCATAAACATATATAAATAAATACATGATTTTACCCATAAAGTTTTTGCACAATTTATACATTTTTAATTAATTTCCCACCCCTCCCTCGTCTCTTTTTAGGTGAGTGCCATGGAGTCTATTAGCCCGCCCGCTGCCAGAACTGTGAGTTAACTTTTTAGCCGCTTAATGCCCAAAGCAACAATAGCAGAAACAAAAAGCCCAAAGCACTTTACAGCCGAAAAAAATCAAGGGAAAAACGAGAAAATATATCGAGTGGGGCTTACAAAGTTTGCCGTATAAAACCATTGAACGGTTAACGAACGAAAATCGAGCCATTCAGCCAAGCCAGAGAGGCAATTTAAGCGCCTTTTGTGCACATCGCGTATACGCCGCGTCTGCCCGGCTGCAGACTTTGCGAGTCCCTGCTGCCTGCTGCCTGCCCCCTGCTGCCTGCCCCTACCCCTGCTCCTGAAGTGGCCTGAAGTGAATACTGGTTGCTGCCAACCAACTCGGCCTGTCCCCGGTCATTACCAAAGTTATTCATGCGAACTGTTTGCCCCGGCCATTACATCAGCCGGAGTGTCGGACAGTCGGACAGTCGGACAGGCGCTGGCTGGAAAAAATGCGGAAATTTCGGCGCTGCCAGGAAAATTTATGAAAATTGCCATGGACTGGACTCGCCGCTGCTCCCTGCGACTCCCCCCGCTTCCTTTTTACTCACTTTCCCTGCCAATTGTCTCAAATCGAGCGGGCGGCAGCTGCTGCCGGCCAATTGCCGGCCTCTACTTGGCCCGGCCATTTGCATTCCGAGTATGGCCAAGTCCCCATGTCCATGTCCAGCAGTTGTCAAGTTGTCAATGCAAATGCTTTGCCACGTCCACCCGACGGATATTCTACCTATCGGCGTTGAATTTCAATTAAGTCTCGCTGGCCGAGCGAGCTGGGTCTATAAATTGCAGTTGACCGATATCGGATCGAATTGGGGTCGCCCTGGCGAGCTGTTTTTCTGGGCTTTTCCAGCCCCCGATCGGTCGGGGGAACCTGATGCCACCAGCACCCCTGAGTGTCCAAATTATGGCAACTCCGCCCGCCGGGCCGACTCCTCCGAGGCACGAGCTTCACGTCCACGTTCGCATATCAAATAACGATTGCTCAACATTCGAGTGGAGCTGGGACGACTGGACTGAGACAGACCGCCAGCAAATTGTGTTAATTAAGAAACGTGTATTATATTACCAAAGACACAGGAGGGGCAGGGGGAGGGGGAGGGGCGCCTGTGATAAAGCAAAATTAATATAACGAGGGAAGGAAGGGGGCCCGCTAAGCTATGCAGAATTATTAAAATGACTTAAGCTGCCAAATTGCCTAAGCGATATTTCCCTTTTTCCTTTCTTATTTCGGTTTGGGGATTACCCAGCCAAGTAGAGCTCCGCCCCCGCTTTTGGCCTTTAGTTTGGGGTTATTGTTTGAGTCAATACGCCGGCAAGTCGAGAGGTAAAAGAAAGCAAAATTCTAATTAAAAATCTTCCGGCGCTTGGCGTTCGGCGCTTTATCTGAGCAGGAAGAGCTGGCCGCAGACAAAGTCGAGAAAGCGGGAGAGAGTGCGACACTTTCGCCGGAGTCCTCCTCCTTGGAGCATAATGAAAAGCCTTCCGAATTGGGTCAGGCGAGAAATTAAAAAGCTCCCCTTGGTTCTTTTCTTTCTGGGGCAGAGAACAAAGGATATAGTTAAGTTGGCAACTTCAACTTAAAGCTGCTGCTGCCGTTATCATTCGCAATTAGAGGCGTTGACACTTGGCCCCCGCTGCCAGCCCACAACTTGGCCAACTTTGGCCGACTTCTTGGGCTCCAGAACCGGGTGAGAAGTGGCAAGTTAAGAGCGAGAGTTCAGGCGGCCATCCGGACTCCAGATTCCCGAGTTGCCCTGCAAATTGGACGGTTAAGTGGGAGCATCTGCGAGTGTGTGTGCGGGTGTGCGTGGTGTGCGGGGTGTGTGCAGCAAATTGAATATTTAAATCCTCGACTGAAGTCCTTGCATGCGTCAAATTGAAAAGGGTTGTCCTGGCAGCTTAAAATATGCAGAGAAAACGGAATGGAGTGGTAACAAAATTATGTTTAATGCAGCGTTTTCCCAGCTATTTCCACGTTGTTTGTTGTCTGTCGTCTGTCGTCCCTCCTCTCTTTTTCGGGAATAGAAATTGCTTTCAAATTTGCTTACATTTTTTATTCCTCGAGCCGGGATCCTGCTCCGTGCCTCGTTGTTTTCCTCGTTTATTTCCCGGGCTGCGTGCGTGTTCAATTTGCAAGTGCAATGGAAGTGAAATTGAAATTCGCCCTGCCTGCGGCTGCCTCTGACTCTGTCTCTGCCTCTGCCTCTGCCTCTGTCTCTGTCTCTGTGTCTGTCTCTTTCTCTATCTGCCTCTCCGCCTGTGAGTCTGTCTCTTTCCCCTGTCTGGCTGTGAAGTTTGGGCTTTGGTTTCCACTTTGTTGCGGCTGTTGCCGCTGTTTATGCAACCTGCCGGGGCACTGCAATTGGATTTCCGATTTCCTGGCGAAATCCAAACTTTACTCTCTATATAGTCTCTGTATAGAGGAAGTAATCAGGCGGGTCCACAGTGGATCCTGGTCGGGACTCCGGCTTAGGCAAACATCTGTTTCCGGGGCCGAAAGTATGCCAAGTCAGCAATTCAATTCGCAGGACTTGGCCCAGAGCGGGCACTTTGTTAACAACTTTCTCCGGCATTTGCCTAAGTCCGCATTAACCCATTTTTTGAAGAAGAAGTTGCCGTGTCCGCCGCCTCACCTCGGCGGGGATTAGGTGGCAGCCCCAACATGTTGCACACGCCGCCATATCAATCGGCCGCCGAAAGCCGAAAGCCGAAAGCGGAAAGCCGATTGCCGCCATGTCTAATTTGCTGGCCATAAGCAGCTTACCAACTTTCCCCGCCCCAGCTCTTCTCCGTTCTGGCCATATTAAAAAGGCATTTTAAACACACACACACACACACACACTCCCTTCTGCTGCTGCTTTTTATTTCTGGCTAAACGACAACGACAACTTTTGAGTGGCGCATAATACCTGAAAAGTAATGCGACCGACCCCCGGCCGATATGGGCCGCCCTTGGGAATTGATAGACTCAAACTCAGACCCGAACTGGAAAACCCCAAGAAGCCTGGCAGAAACTGCTCGGCGGTTGATTATATTTCTCTTTTTTTTCCTGGGTCATTTCAAGTGTTCTTCTGCCGTTTGGCGCAGTTTTTTCTGCCAGTTTCCTCCTTTCTGCTGGAAAATTATTAGATGGCCATTTTTCCGGCACGTGCTTGGCGGCACCCGCCCCAGCCGTCCCACCCACCACTGCGAAGCGAGAAAGGCATCAAGTTTTTGTCAGGGCCAGTTTACGAGGCGATTGCCTTCGGGGCCAAATTGGAATGTGCCTCGGGAGACCCAAATGGCCGTCAAATGGCCGAAGGAGCCTGAAACATGATAGGCAGCGCGAGGAGGCTCCCCTAAATTGAGATGTTTCCCAATTTACATCTCGAGTCGGGGCAGCATAAGTTCCCGGCCACAATGTGGCACAGCCCCGCTCGCGCTCTATATGTGCATCTCGAGTGGCGGGGCATGTACGCTTGACCTGGTTCTGGGCTGCATCCCCCGGCGAATGGCAGGGACACCGCCAGCCACCTTCCAGCCAGCCCCGGGACTTCCCCCTGCCCAGCAGCATACGTACATTTGGCCAAGTACAGTTACTGCCGTATATGTATGCTCGCTGGCAGGCCTTGGATGCTGGCCATTGTTGTTGGCCATGTTTTTGTTTCGGCAGCTTCCCTCGCTTTCCCGCCTGGCAATTGCAATGCCGCAAGGTCAGCCAGGCGCAAGTGAACCCGCCCCCCTCTCTGTCGGTGCCTCTGTTATATAGGACTATATATATGCGATGTGGTGACCCAGTTACTGGGACCCCTGGCTTAACTGGGCCTGCATTCTGGCCAAGGGTTTCTGGGTCAACAGCACAGCCTAAGCCGGAGACAAGCGCAGCTTCCACTCGGAAGCCAAATGGCAGCCAGTCAGGCTCAAATGGAAATAGATGAGCTCGGTGCCCCAGAAGCTCACCCCATAAATAAGGCTCGAATGCACAGAGAGAAAAGGAAATGAATTATAGGATCTAAATACCAAAAAGCTTTCTTTAAAATACTTGAGAATCTTCTTCACTAAGTTCTTAATTTAATGTGTATTCATATTCAGGATCAAATATTGATGGGGTTTTCTTTGTCTGCTTGGTTAACACACACTGCTGTGTGTATCCTTGATGGAGGTACAGTCGAACTCGAACTCTGTGTGGTCCTGGCCGCCTGTCACAAAGTTTGACATTCCATTCGCCCTGTAAGCCAATTACTTTTAGGTCCAAGCGTCCAAACGTCCAGCCAAAGCCTCTCAGCCAACCACACATCTTGTTAAGGTCCGTGTTGATTAGGACTGTTCCCGGCCCAGAGCACTAGCTAGGGCAGGGGCCAGGGGCAACCCATTCAAGCTCCATTTGGCAATTACCGCAGCAATAAAAGTCAACGGCAAGTGCAGCCAGCCACACATTTTATTAGCAGCAGCAACGGCAGCAGGGCAGCCCTTCCTACAATTTACGTGTGTCAAATAATAATTTCGTTGTCCCGGCCGCTTATCTCTGGGACAAGTGAAAATCCCCTGTTTCGGGGAAGGGCCAGAAATTTACATTTCACAATTTACGAAAATTTTTATGTCATAATTGGATTCTGTGTGGGCCATTGTGTCTCCCGCCCGCCCCAGAGATGTGACAATGAAGGGCGATAACGGGTGGCGAAAGCGATGGGGCTGGAGGGCGGAGGGTGGATGGCTGTAAGTTGGGGTTGCGGTGGCCATTAAGACAGGGCCCAAGTATGCCGACTCTGCTGATAAGGAGTTTAATGCCCGAAGGAGGTAAATGGAGCGTGGCCGGGACGGGACAGGACAGACAGAACTAGTCGCCATGTTGTACGGCTTCTGACAGCGTAGCAAGCGGAACTCATTTCCACTTCCTGGTGGCTGCAGTGGCAGTGGCAGTGGCTCCTACATGTTGCATACCCTCGGGCTGGCCTGGAAAATGTCCCAGCCAGTGCCACTCCATGTGATCTAATTTGGCGAGCATAAAAATTGAGGCAAGCACACGAGTTACACATTCGAGTTGTGCCGAGTTTTGGCAACATGTTTCCCCTCAAGTGAACACAAAGTCGCCTGTGTTCACGAACTTTTCGCATCATTTTATATACGAAACGTGGGGGCAACTGTCGTGCACCGAAAGAAATGCTACTCTCAGATATATGTTTAATGTATAGGATATATTTGGTAAAAGCCCTTGAGTTTATTCCATTTAAGAGAACACGAGAGCAAAATGTATATGAAGCCCTTAAGATTTAAGGTTTTTGGTGGGAAGTTCCCTTACTAGATGAGTTTTCTCTGTGTGTGCTGGCCCAGCCTCAACCCTTGAACCGCGATATCCTGGCTGGCGTTTTTTGGCCATGTCGCTGGGTTATTGTGTTCTGCCCGTCCGCTGAAAATATCAAAATCAACGCCATTGTCATATTTGCTGAATGAACGAACACTCAACCTCAATTTCAGCTTCCATCGTTGTCAGCCTTTTTCCCGAGCTCCCCGCAGCCCTTCCCCCCGAGGCAATGACAATTTCGCGTGTGTTTGTCACATCAGTTATGCATGTGTGTTCTCTGAGCTCCTCATATATTTATGACACTCCACTCCGTCACTGTCGGCGGCGGCGGCAGCGGACTCGAATGCGAGTGCGAGTGCGTGTTTTTATTTAAACGCAATCAAATTAAGCGCCCAGCAAATTGGCAAGGCCATCAGCATTGTGTAATCAAGTTTACAGGGGGGAAATCCCCCTGAAAGGTGGAAATCAGAATGCGAAATACAAAGCACATACAGCCCACAACCAGAACTACTCATGCCCACCCTCCCCCCGATGAGACCCAATTTGCTCGGCGGCAACTCGTTACAAATATAGCATTTCCCAAGCCAGAGCCCGGGGTCGGGGCCGATGATGAGGCTGATAAAGTCACCGAAAAAGTTGTGCTGAAAGCCCCAACACCCTTATCCGATCCGATGTGACCCAATTCGGCCCGCCCTGCCCGTAAACACAGCGATAAGACTTTAAAGTCAACAGAGCCCGCATGCAAAGCGCTGCGAATTCGATTCGGGGCAGAGGCCACTGCAATACCCACGATGGGCATGGGATATATGGCATGGGATCCATGGCATATAGCCTCCCCTGGCAATGCAAATTACATAAATTGCCATGACGAACTTAGGCCGCTTTAATGGGGCGCGCCGAACGCCAGACAGAGCAGAAAAATAAATAAAATGGAAGCTCTTCCTGTTCCTCCGGGGCGCAAACATAATTTGCGTTGCCTACTTTCGTGCGCGGGTCTGGGAGGCGGCCCGAAGGCAGGCAGGCGTTGAGATATAAACGGCGCCGCGAGTGCAATTCGCGCTTGCCGGGCATTAGGCTCTATTAGGAGCGAGGCGAGTGTAAGCCTTTCAAGTCCTGTATTAGCCACGAGATGCCAGATGGCACAGTTTCCTTTGAGGCAGGCAGGCGGCAGGCAGGGAGTCAATAATTCATGCTTCCGCTCCATTTTCCCCCATTGACGGGGCTTCCAGTGACCCAATTCCGTTAACAGAGCCCACACTCGCTCTTGGCGAACTCTCTTTCTACTCTCTTTCTGTGCTCTCTTCCTCTGTTAGGCTGGCCTAGTTTCTGGGGCTCCCCAGATAACAGTGGCTCTCAGCGAGCGAGGTTTCTCTCAGAGAGTGAGAGCAGAGAGCCTTGGGGTGGAAGGAGCACTCACAGGGGGTTTGTTGTGTGTACACCCCTCTCTATATACTGTTGACCCAATTTCGCGGCGGCTGTCCTTCCACAGCTGTTCTGATTTCGGTTTCGATTTCGGTTCGCATTTCCGCTTTTGTGTATTTTTGGCCCCGACTCAGCGCGACTCGCTGCTCTCTGGGGTTTGGGGTTGTTTATGCTGGCTTGGGAACGGCGAGCTGGGAACTGGGAACTGGGAACTGGGAAATGGGAAATGGGAAAGCGCCAAGATGACAGAGACAGAGAGCGCACGAAAACAGGAAAACTTTTATTTACCCCACGCACGTACATGTGCGTGTGCGTGGGTGTGAGTGAGTTTTCCCCAAGATGTGTGTGTCAAGTAAATTTTCATTGAATGCGACGCGTTGGCAGCGGCTGGGGCAAGGGAAATTGCATGGCAACATGGCAACGCATGGCCTGGCTCGCCTCGGCTGATAACGTCGAATAAATCGATGGGGAATTATTAAGTCCTCAAATTAATAAGGAAGGATGTGCTGCTGGCTGGCTGATCAGGTTGCCATCATCATTTGTTTGGGTATCAGAACAAATATCTGCTTTTTGCCAGGGATTAGCATGAAGTGCGTCCCAGAGTAAATACAAATATGCCCACTTATATCGGGCGTATTCTATATATACCGGGAGGCAGGCCTGGAACCTGGCGCCAGTCGGCCAAACTGCCCCACTTTCCACGCCGCTGCCGCTGCCACTGCCGCTGCCGCTTCCCCTCAAAACGACCTCAGAGAAGATTCATGCCAGGCCGCCCACTCACGTTGCCTATTTATGTTTGCCCGGACTCAGTCCCGGCTGTCCTCAGTCCTACCCGCTGTTTTTCCTGCCAAATCAGGACATAGTGCGGTAGTCATTGCCGCCGTAATGGGCACACTTCTGGCTCCGAGGGTGGAATTTTATTTCCTGCTCCGACCAGCGGCCCGAAAGTTTGCCAGCTGGAGTTCCTCGCCGGCGAATGGTTTTCTTTCATTAGCAAACAGCGTTCCGTCCCGTCCCTCATTAGAGCCGGGATAATTAACACGCACCAATACGCGGGGAAGGCAAACAGCGCTCGGCGCTCAGCGCCAGAGACATAATTCAAGCTGCTTTAATTTACTTTCGCATCCGACTGGCTTGGCAGGTGGCACAGCCCCCCTGGCTGGAGCGGGAGGATTGATAGACCGAAATGATTTCGAACTCGTTGCGGCATTAATTGAATATAATTGAATGGCAAGCGGCGGCGTCAGCTGGGGAATTGAAAATTACGCATACGCAGCGTTTGACAAACGAGCGACATTAGGCGGCCGTGCTTATCGGCCGGCGAAAGCAAAACGGCGGCATTAATAAACCCCTTTGGCAGACAATCGGCTCCTGTGCCGCCTTAAGATGCCAGTCACGCAGGCGGAGAAGTCCGGAAAACTGCAAACGGCAAATGGCAATGGCAATGGCAGGAAAACCCTTGGCAAGCACGCACACACGCACACTCGCACACACGCACACATCTGGCAACAATTGCCGCGTCGCAGGCCTTTATTTATGTGCCAGGATATGCGTTGTATCCTGGCCCCCAGAAGTCTGGCCGCAAACGAATTACGGCCGCCCACTAATTGCACCAAGTTAAAACGAAAATGGTGTAGAACTTGCCGCCTTTAGCTCTGCGTTGCCTTTGGCAGTTAGTGTTACACCGAAAAAGGCTAAAACGGCAGATTAATAATACTATAAACCATAGAAAACGATTTGAGTTGGTGGAGCTTAGCGCACTCCAAGCCTTTTGTTAGCCACTTGGGTTTCTTTAAAAAATTCCTAGAACTTGTTTTTAAGCTGTTTATTTCCTCATTCAAGTCACAGACCCCTTGATAGTTGATTTCTTGAAGTGTACACCCTCCTGCAGATGAGTGCCAACCACGTGCGTCAACAATTTACGCCGCTTAAGGAGCGCTGGATATTTATGTTTATGATTACTTTGCGGTTGGCAGACTCCCCGAATGGCAACCACCCTTCTTAAATGGCATTCTGGGTTTGCCAGTTTTTCCTTCGCTTCTCCCGCTCGCCTCGCATATTACGCATACGCCGCGTGTGCCCTGTGCGCAAAAGTGCTTCGGCTTGGGCTTAAGTGCGACCAAAGGGGGCGGGGTAAAAGCCAGCGAACAAAGCTCTTTCTCACGCTCACCGGGCCAGTCTCAAACCACAAAGTTGTAAACAAATCGTTAATCACTCGCGGCACAAGGCCAAAAACCGACAGCCGAAAAGTGAAAAGCGAAACCCAATTTTCAATTTCCACGGCAGTGGCACAAGGACAACAATTGCCAGCGCAAGGACGCAATCAGTGCCCGCAAAACTGTATGTAAGCCAGCAGCATGCTTAACTGGGTCAACTGCCGGCGTCGCTGCCGGCGCAGCTGCTGCAGCGCTGCCCTAACCTTCAGCATAAGCGCAGCATAAATGCAGGCGCATAAAAAGCGACAAGCGACCAGCGACGAGCGAGCTGAGCGGGAAAGCGTGTCAAGGCGAGCGGCAACGGAGCAAAGCGGCCGCAAGGTGACCCAGTAAATAGACGATGGGTGGGCGGACTATGTACTGTGGATAGGGCTAGCCCCGGGGGTGGATGCTCGGCAAGGACGCAAAGGCGAAGGCGAAGGCATACCGGACCCGGACCCAGACCCGGACCCGGGCCCCTTATCAGTGCAGTGCATGTCAGTGCCGCCTGCCTGCGAGCCTGACATTCGGGCGGCATCGTTTGCCGCTCGGGCGAGTGTCCAAGGATTCAGGCAGCCTGCCAGCCAGTTGCATTGTCCGCACCAACACAGTCGCACTTGGCACCGGGCCGGCACCGGTTCGAATCGCTCCAGCTCCTGTTTTTTCCGTGCTCGTGCTCGTTTGTTGTTCCGCCGCGGCTTCCATCGCCATCTCCATCTCCGACTCCAGTATGAATGCGATGGCACTCAATTACTACGTGGAGCGCAGTGACTACGAGAGCTATGGCGGCAATAGCCCCTTGGCGGACTGCTCATCGCGCTCCTCGACGGCATCCTCAGAGGATTCCCTGCTGCAGCCCTGTTCCCGCCAAGTACGAATGAGGTTTCCCTTTAACTGATACTTGATAAGAAGAAATCTAAGTGTAGAGTGGCATTTTTTGTGTTTAAATCCTCCTTCAATCCCCCCAAGTCATAATTATTTTTCTAATCTGTGTAATTTCCCTCTCTTTGCAGTCCAAAAAGTTCCGATGCACTTTCCCAGGATGTCACAAGGTGGAGCCCGATCAGAAGAAAATCGAGCGTCACATCAGGAAAACGCATTTGCGGTAAGTACAAGTGAAAATGCCCTCCCCCAGGGGGAGAGGATTAAGTGGTCCGGGGAGGCGATGAATACGCGAGCAGCAAGTGGGGCGGGCCTTGACTTAGTGGTGCTGGTGCCGCCGCGACCTTCTCCGCAATTGCTTCCACCGTAGCCGAGTGCGGGAAGCTCGAAAGTGGAGCACTCGAGCGCAGTAAGCAGGTCACACGACGAGAGTGCTGCTGCTCCTCGCCTAGCGCCGCCTCGCCAGCACGCAGATTACTGTGCGCACGCCGGAGTGGGTGCAGCGGGTGGAGCGGGTGCGCTGGGTAGTGCAGCGCTTTTGAGGCCAAGGTCCAGTCTCCAATCTCCCACACACGATCCGCGCTGAGCTTTGACACCTGGCAATCTCGTTTCCTATGTAAATCGCAAATAAAAGACGCTTCGGGGTTTCGTTTTTGTTGCTTTTGCTTTGACATTTTGTTGTTGTTTCTCTCTTCTGCATAGTACATGCGGTATATGTATACGTATCTATATATATATATAATATGTTTATAGTTATGTATCCAGTGTATGTAGTATGAGTGTGTGTTGGCGGAGAGGTTCTTATTGTTTTTGTTGGCGAACGAACGGCTCTATAAAGTACAGTACGCATATAGGATGCACAAGAATGTGGCGTGTGTTGTGTGTGTATATCTAGATATATATTCTTATATAGCGCTTGGCAGGCTGGCAGCGATGTAGTGATGGATCTACGACGGGATCTGGGGAGGGCCGCGAAACTTAGAGCCAAAGATAAAGCCAGCTTACAGGATGTTAAATCGTAATCGTATTCGGGGAAAATATGTATAATCTCTCGTAACTTAGCACTAAATCCTATGAGCAATTTCTTACAATTTCAAAACGAACTAAGGGGTAAACACAAACACGGCCGACAAGTACGAGGACAAGTACAAAATAATTGAAACTAGCTGGAGGTATACACAATATAATATATATAATAACACACATAATAGATACAGAGTACAATCTGAATATGTTGGTTTGTTCAAAGCTTTGCGGCAAAAACTGCAATTAGCAATGCGCACTTGGCAATTGGCATATTAACTAAGAAACTTCCTGAAGCGCAGAGTCCCGCGAGGGCTAGATATCGCGATTACATTTTTCACATTACAGTTTAAAAACACTAATTACTATCGGCTAAAATTAGCTTAGGCTTATTAATATGCTGTGTGTTCTAAACAACTACATTAGTCTGCCTTGATTTGTTGATTGTTTGTTTGTTGGTTGGTGGTGGTGGTGGCTGGGAGTCCTCCGATAAATTAAAAGCGCTACAGAGCTTTGAGTGCGTTAAAAGAGGGGAGAGGGTAGAGGGTACAGGAAAAGGTGTGCGGAACGTAGACAAAATAATTTACACAATTTCAATAAATAACCTAAGCGTAAGCATAAATTGGTAACAAAACAAAAGCTGACAAAAATAGAATCAATCGTTGAAATTGAGCGGACTTATATAGCAAAGAGAATTCCCAGAAAGTGGTTTTATTATTCGATCCGCCTCCGCCGACGCCTTAGTGCGGATGCATAAGTCCGTGGGTGATGTCCATACTGCCATCCCCGATTCCATTGACGCTCAGGCCGCCATTTAGCATACTAGAAGCTGGGTGGAAAACACACACAATTAGTTTTGATCTCGTTGGGGGATATATCCTTCAAAAGCTCTCACAGTTGCGTGATCCTTGCGTGTCCATCTGCGTCCAGTACTGCTCCGAAGGGCTCTGCGTACTAGTCCCCGGCGGCGCCTGCACCGGCGCCCCCGTGTACCGAAAATACGGATTCTTCAGGTCCAGGGTGTTGCTCGACGAGATCAGCGTGCCCTCGATATGCAGGTCGATGGTAACATCGTACGACTGCCGCCGGTTCGCCTCCAGCAGGACGCGGCCAGTCAGGGTCTGGCCCTGCTTAATGAAGATGGGCATGGGTAGTAGACAGCGCACTTGGTACCAGTGCGTCAGTGGCGCTGTGGGCGACGTCGAGAGCCACACGTTCTGGCTGCTTCCGCTGAACTCAACGTCGAACCAGAAGGCCAGTCCGTGGCAGATGCCCGTCTGCAGGATGTGGAACTCGAGGGGGATGTCTGTAGGCGAGAGAACAAAAATTTTAGCCTTGACCACAAACCACACAGACCACATTCAGCCATAGGGGGAAACTCACCTATCAAGTGCAGGTCGTCCTCCTTGTCGTTGAGGAAGTCGCACACGTGCCGCACCGACTTGGCCATGCAGATGCGTATGTCGAAGGTGTCCACGATGGGCTGGCGGAAGTACTCCTTCATGCCCTCCTTGTGCAGCGTGGTCAGATCGACCCCGTGAAAGGCCGACTGGTACCAGAAGTTGGCCTTGTTGTACTGTTCCGAGTAGAGTGACTCGTCCGAGAAGGGGGCGATGTGAAGGTCGCCGTGCGTGGGATACATCTTGCCGTGCGGCTTCAGCCACTTGCGGGCGTGCAGATAGGTCTCCAGCATGCGCTCGTTGTAGAGCATGTAGCCCATGGGCTCAGATACGATCACGTCCACCTTCTCGGGCAGCTCGATCTCTTCGATCTTGCCCGGTATCACAGAGATCTTGTGCTGCACGTTGTTCGACTCGACCAGCTGCTGGGCGTACTGGGCCATGTTCGAAGCTTCGATGGCGTACACCTTGGCGGCGCCAGCTTGCACGGCGAAGAAGGAGAGAATGCCGGACCCGGCTCCCACGTCCAACACGACCTTGTCCTAGAAACGATGGGTTTTACTAAGAAATAATTGTAGAAGGCGTCACCCGACACATACTTGAAAGTCCACCGCATTGCCCAGTATGGCGCGCTGGTAGGTGCTCGTCCTCACATAGTCCTGCATCATGTTCTGCTGCTGGCTGAGGTAGCCGTAGAACTGGAAGTACTGCGAGGCGGACGACTCCTCGGTGCGTTGCGAGAACACGGACTTGGGCCGCAGATGCTTCACGTTCTCCACCACCTTGCGAAAGAGCTGCTGGTCCTGGTCGCTAGCGAAGCGCAGCACCAGATTGTCGGCGTCCAGGGAGACGGCATAGCTCCGCCGCCCCATTTGGGCAGCATCCGTGTCGGCGGCTATCATGTACTCCTTGAGCACGTGGCTGCGGTCATCATCTGGGGGATTCAAGGGGTTAATGGTGCCTCAAAAGGGGTCTCCGCGCGGGCTAATTGCTTACCCGGCACGATGCGCAGCACCACTCCCTGGGAATCGTAACTGCAGAGCAGTGTGCAGCTGCCTTTGTATTTGTTGGTGAACTCCAGCTTCTGCTCGTCAGCGATGGCGCTGATCACCACGCCGCTGAACTGGCAGTTGCTGAGCGGGCAGACGACGGCGGCGGCGGACAGTTTACGGGGCTGCGGCTCCTCGGGTCGCAGGCTAGACATCTTGGCTGGTGCTGGTACTGGTGGAAGCGGTCCAATCTCTACTTTATCTGGGGATCACAGCGCTCGCTCACAGCTTTTTTCCTTCTTAATTGACAATGTAGGCCGTGCGATACACACACACACAACACACACACAGAGGCAGACAGACAGACGCGCAATTTTTTTTCCTTTCTATCAGCGAACTTTTTGCACAACAATCAACGGTGCGACTGGCTTGGGAAGTGGCAGCTGGGGCAATTGGCGCGCTGGCTATTTGGGCGCGCTGCTCTGGCTTGTACTGCTGCTGAAAATCGATCGCTGTTGTTGATTTCGTATTGATTTCATACGGAACGTGCGTATTTTTTTTGCAAAAAGTGTCGCTGTAACCAGTGTGACCCTAGCGAGCACGCGGTAATACCTTGCATTTCTGGTTGGTCATCCCAAGCGAAAATACTAAAACTTAATACCAACGCGAAGCGCGGTGAATGGCAAGCGCGTTGGTTGGCAACGCCAGTCCGGCAATGGGAAAAAGTGAGCAACAAAAGTAACGGTCGCTTGAAAGGGATGATGGAAGTCGAAATGTTTTTGTACCTAACTTGAGGATTTATATATTATGTGAATTGGTAGTAGGTACAAGGTACAGTACCTTACGCAACACTGCCACCTAGAGATAGCTTTAATCAATTTCCTCCACTTTGCAGGAACAATGACTGCGAGAATGAGGAGGAGTTCTACTACACGGAAGACGACGACGACGACGAGGTAAAGGCGCCCAGCCTGGCCTCCGAGCCGACGCTCAGCCACCGGGACATGGCGCGTCCGCCGCACGAGGATCCGGAGTACCAAAAGCAGATCGTTGGCAACTTCAAGTGGGTTTCCCTTTCGGCAGAGGTTTCCCAGAGTCGGACTAACCAGAGATCCTGTCCTTACATTTTTGCAGGCAAGGACGCGTCGGGAGCCACAATAACCACCTAAGGCAGCCGCACGGCCGCACCATCAGCGGCAGCAGCATCCCGAGCACCCACCAGCAGCAGCTGCAGAACAACAACACCAGCTGCATACCCACTTCACACCTGGCCCACCACAACTACACCTGGCCAGCGGCGGCGGCGGCGGCAGCGACGGGCGGTGGCACCGGCACGGTCACAGGAGTCACGGGACTCTCGGCGGGGCTGGGCACGCCCACAGCATCCGTCTCCTCGCCGCTCAGCAAGCACGCTCGCTCGTCGTCCACCCGTCTGACCCACTCGGTAGCGCCATATCCATCGCCGACGAACGTCCAGCAGCACCACAGCAGCAGCCACCACACGCACCACCACAACTATGCCGGCAGCAGTGGCGGCACCACCACTAGCAGCAGCAGCAACAGCAGCGGCAGCGGCAGTCCGGTGATCCACAGCAACAGCAGTGCCAACAACATGCTGCAGCAGCTGTCGCAGCAGAATGTCACGGTCACGGCGCACCACAGCCAGCAGCAGCAGCAGGCGCAGCCACATCTGCCGCACCACCAACAGCAGCACCACAGCCAGCAGCAGCAGCAGCACCTCCTGTCCAGTGTGACGATCACGCCCAACTACCATCCGGCGCAGCAGCATCCGCACCAGCAGCTGCACCACCAGCAGCACATGCGTCCACATCAGCATCCACAGACAACTGCCGGCAACCTGGTTGCCCACAACAACAACCACAACAACAGCAGCAGCAATGGTAGCAATCCCCTCCAGCACCTGGCGGGGCAGCAGCAACAGGCGGTGGCCAAGCACACGCCACACTCGCCCGGCAAGAGGACGCGCGGTGAGAACAAGAAGTGCCGCAAGATGTTCGGCATGGAGAAGCGCGACCAGTGGTGCACTCAGTGCCGGTGGAAGAAGGCGTGCAGCCGCTTCGGCGACTGAAAGCGGCAGAAGTCGTCGACGGAGGCGGCAAACCAGGCGTCGGCGCACCTGTCCAAGGCAGCAGCAGCATCAGCAGCAACTCCCCATCCAAAAGCAACAGCCACTCCGAGTCCGAATCTAAATGCAAATCCAAACCCCTCACAGAGTCCAAGTCCGAGTCCAGCGGCCAGCAAGCTGACCACCACGGTGGTGCGTCTGGCGGCGGAGGTGGCTGCGGGCAAGCAGCTGCCCGCCTCGCTGACCATCAAGACGAACAAGCGGTATGGCGGCGGACAGGTGCATCCGTACAGCAACACGATCAGCAATCGGCCGGTGCGCATTCGCAGTGTGGCCACCTCGGTGATTGTGGCGCCCATTTCGTCGACGACCCAAACTGAGCAGGAGCTGGAGCAGGAGGAGGAGGATCCGGATCAGGATCAGGCAGAGGGGGAGGAGCAGCAGCTGACAGAGGCGACGGATCAGGAGGAGGAGCAGGTGGCTGCGGCCAATGGCCTGCTGGCCTGGAGCCGAGCAGCCGCCAGCCAGCACCAGCAGCAGCAGGCCCAGGCCCAGGCTGTGCTGATGCAGGGCTAAGCCAAGACCCTCTACCCACTACCCTCTACCGTCTCCCGCCGAGCGCTGAGCTGACCTGGACTGGATGGATTGCGGCTGCTGCTGACCGGAGGAGGAGGAAGCCCGACAAATGCAAATGCAAAATGCAAAACGAAAAATGGTCTCTTCTTTATTTACTCTGCATTGAATTGTGCACCTTAAACACGTAACGGTATCTCTTTTGTTGTTGTGCAGGTGTTCGCCAACTGCCGTGCAAATGTTGCTGACAGCATTTGCGCCCGGGCAACATATGCAATCTACAATAATCTAATTATTATTATTACTATTCATTATGACTATTATTACAGTGCGTAAATATACATATAAAAACCTATACAATATTTATTTATAAAATGACTTTGTTAATTCTTATGTTAAAAACAAAACAAACCGAAACAAAACACAAGCAACAGCAACCAGCAGGCAGATTTTTATATACAAAAACCCAAGCAGATAAAATACGTATATGCCAGCTGTTTTACATAAAACAAATACATAAAAAAAGCAAAAGAAAAAACAGCAAACAAAAAAATCGCAAAGAGAAGGAGAAAAGAGAAAAGCAAGGAAAGAATTCAAACATAAACAACAAACAAAAGAAAGGAAAACAAAACAAACAATATTTAAAGCAAATATACATTTGATTTTTTTTAGTTTGTAAGAACTCTAGTAAATTTTTTTCTAGAATTAAGTGCAATTTCTGTTCTACTTCTCGCTCTAAACAAAGAAAATGAAAAACATACAAAAGCTAAAACAAACTCAAAAACAAAACAAAACTAATCAAAAGAAAGGCAAACTATAAAGCAGAATATTCAAAACGAAACGAAACCTAAACCTAAAGATATGCAGATATTAAATATTCAAGGCGTTGCATCTACACATTATATAATAGGCATAAACGACAAACAAAAATAGTTAAATTACTTGCATAATCATTGTGTAATTTCAAATCCAACCGTTTAAACAATTTGTATATGTGTGTGTTAAAGCGCTAAGAGTTAAGTATTAATCGAACTTCATGCATACGAGAACGGCAATAGATGGACGAGACACACAGCTAAATAATCTAGTTAATTAAGCACCCAGCCAGCACACCCAATCACACCTACCACACACCACCCACAAGTCCACAGACTGTCGAACATCCATAGAACAATTACCCCGAACCCGAACCCGAACCTGAGTCCAAGCCCCAGCCCAGATCCCTGAGCCCCAAGCCCCGGACCCACGCTACTCTGTAAAATATAGACATTACGAGCAACTTAAACTTAAATGTAGTGAATTTTAAACAAAACCAAGCAAGCAAGCAAACAAACAAACAGCAAACAGCAAACAGACACAGACAGGCCGACAGACACACAGATAACTGACACTGAAGGATAGATTGAGGTTAGATCCTTAGAGAGAGAACACGAACCGTCGAAATTTCTATAATTGGAGCCAGAAGTAAAAACGTTTTTCAAAACATGTTCAAATTTTTATTAATACATTGTTAAGTTGATATTTTCTAAAAAAATACACAAAAACTAAAACGAAAAACGAGAGAAATTCGTCTATTGATTAATTTGTAACGAACTTATGACTAAAATCTAAGATTAAAGGATTTAAAGATTTATAAAACCAAGAAAAAACTTTTTGCGTTGTGCAACTGTTGTGAATTGTTCAAATTACGGTATACACATACAATACAATGACGTCACAAAGAAAAGACCCAGCGAGGTTTGCGAGGAAGATACATACATATATCTTATAAGATATCTAAATAGCAATCGAAGTTATAAAGATCGAGGAGGGAAGCAACTTACGGATGAAGAAATGAGAAAATACACAAGGAATTCTTAACCAAATTGGAAGTACAAACTAAAGTCTAGAATATGTAAATATAGAACCCCCATACTACACACACACACATAATGGAAAGCGAGGAAAACGGAACGGTAGAAGAGCAGTGTAATTGACTAACGAAGGAAAGCTGGGAAAGAAGAAAGAAAGTTAGAAGGGAAGGAAAATGTGAGCTTTGGAGCGGCATAAGCTTTAAACAGTTTTTTGGAACATGGAAAATGGGAAAGTTACGGGAAAACACCTGGGGGGGATAAGAATCGAAAGGAAATCGAAAGGAAAAGGAAGAAAGAAAGAAAGAAAGAGGAGCTTGAGCTTAAAAACCGTAAGGAGAAGAAGAAACACGCAAGCGATAATTTCATTGAAATTGTTTGCCGTGATTTGAATGAAATTCATAATGGTGGCCATTTTTGTGTAATGCGAAAAAGTTTAACAACATTTTTTACACTTGTATTTCGTTTTTATTAGTACTATAAGTTTAATCAAACCCACAAGAAGCCGGAGAAGTAAAAAGCAACTGAGAAAACGGTAAAAATGCAAAAACAAACATTTTACTTACCCTTTTGTCTGTCGCCCATCGTCGGGTCGGTCGGGCGTCTATTCTTTATTACGATTATGATTACGAGTATGATTATTGTCATCATTATTATTGTTTTTCTTGCTAATTTTCGTGCACCCTACACACACTGACACTGACACAACACACCCCAAAAACATTACGTAGTTAAGTACGTACACTCGATCTATTTCGTTGCGTTCTGGAAATTATTTAAACTTAAGTGATATTTTTAGAGAAACAAACAAACAACAAAGAAAGAAAGAAAGGAAAGAAAAGAAAACTATCCATTATTATATAATTATCGCTAATATTTCTTACTATTTTACGTGTACGATTACCATAATCACGAAAAGAGCAAGAAATCCAAGGCGGTCGATCGGACCTGGCCTGAAACAACAACCATCGAAGAGTGACAACATTGAAACCAGAAATATATATATATATATCAGCAAGGCTCTATCAGCTGCAATCCATCGAACATGCATGCCACATGGCATACATTCAATAGCGAGAAATAATATTCTTTTTAGTTCTTCTTTTTTCTTGAAAAGAAAGCAACACACAACAACAACAAACAGAACACCCATTTTATTAAAAACAAACAAACAAAAATACAATTGTTATTTATAATTAAACAAAACAAAAACCAAAAACCTTGTTTTCATTATGATTTACTTTCAGTTCCGTCTTTGTTTCAGTTCTTACCTTGTTCTCGGACAGGAACCACACTTTACCTGTTTCCCCTGAAAGACGAAAGAATGATAGCATTTCTCAAAACAGTCACGGTTTCTCCCAGGGTCTCACACGTAGAACCGATCGTATCGGATCGAGAATTGTATAACTTTCTAAACGCTTCAGATATATGTAGTTCTTTCGTTGACTTAAGCCATCGGACAATGTACAGACATAGAGAGGTGCTTACTTAACACAGAGCGATGCGTTTATATCTATAAAAGTAAATACAAATATAATATCGGGCATATTTGCCTCCGTGTACGTGGAAATTGTATGTGTAAGCAGTTATAATATGCATGTAGATGGAAACTTATGATATTTCTTCTGATATTTATCGTCGTTATTGATGTGTAAACATAAAACTTAAGCTAGTAAGCTAGTAAGCTAGGAAGCTAGGAAGCTAAGAAGCTAAGACGGATTCAAGCTCGATTATAATTAGAAATCTCACGGCAGCTGGCGGCCGGAGCTATCTCCGGCGCAGCGAATGCTGGTTCAGCGCGGTATGTTGCATCCACTAAACGATATATAACTAAGTAATTGATACTTGATACATTATATACATATATACTGTACATTTAGTGTGTAGCTACGAGGGCCAAGGGATGTGGATATCTGTTTTGCGGCCTGGGCGTCTTTGTGTGTGTGTTGGTGTTCACTTTTTTGAATAATTGGATAATTGGACAATTGGAGAGCGAAATTAGTTATAAAACCACAAAAAACAAAAGAAAAAATGCATTCAATATAAGGCTGATTTATTTGACTTGTTCATTTTGATATAGACACACACCACACACACACACACTCGACACACGCGGCACACACGCACACTCGCGCGCTCATATCAGCCAGGCAGCTCTGACGGTGCTAGACATTGAAAACTCCATTTAAACTTAAGTGCATTAAATTAAATGAAATTAAAGCGGTTAGTTTAGTGAGTATCCAGCAAAAGACTTGCGCATCCTTGATTTAGCTGCGTTTTCACCGTCACAATCCCCTTCTACCCACTCGCACACTCGCATTTATCCATCTTCACCAATGATACGGATCAGGAGCTGCTATCTGGGGGTTACAATACGATCCCCAGGCGTTTCAGAGATAGAAAGTAAACAATAGTTGTTGGACTTCAAACGAACGATCAAAGTGCTCTACACTGCCAGCAACGTAACAACATCCAAACACTAGAGCTGGCGAAGGAATCGGTGTTAATCGATTTTTAATCGATTTTTGCATACAAAAACATCGAAGACTTCGATTCTTCGCCAGCACGCTCTCACGCCTATCAGCTCGTATCATCCAATCCGCTTAGGAAACCCACAAAGCACACTCAACAAAAAGTTTGATGAAAGCAATATGCTGTTTATACAATCAAGTATCCCCTCGTACTGGGGGACAGTGTCACCTCTATCATGCATCGCACCCATTCGACATGCGACATTCGACATTCTTGTAAACTGACTGATACTTCAAACCAAAACAAAAATCTAAATTAATCATCACGTGAGAAATCAGTGAAAAGTAAAATCATTTGGCAATCCAGAGCTTAAGGGAAGCGAGGAGGGCATCATTTCAATAATAGGTTCTACATAAGTTTTTCTACCCGAGAGTTGTTGTAACTTTTTTACAATTTAAATTTATGGTAATTGGCAAAGGACAATTGTTTTGAGATAATGCGAATGAGAACTTCGGCCGAAATTGTATTCAATTATATTTTGCATTGATTGATTGATTGATTGGCTGGCTAACTGAAACCACTAGATGTCTTCAAAATTGGCTATAATGCAAGCAACCCTGATTTTCGAAAACAAAGACTTTTTGTTCTGGGCGCGAGTGACCCAGGAATTTCGGTTAACAGAAGTTTCGCGGAAATCCTAAAATCTAATAAGAAAGGAAAACACCTAAAGATTAAAAATTAACGATTAATGATTATCGATAAACGATTAACAATTAATATGTAACAATAATCGGTTTAGTTGACTGCCGAGAGAACTTTATTAGGATCTAGGCGATATGAGAGAATACTTTGAATGATTGAATTGACTTGTGACTCGACTTGATTAAATCTAGACGTTCCCCTACCTACCCCCGTTCCCACCACATTTGTATTAGTATTTCGTACTTGTATGTCTAGCATTAGGGGCATCCACCCCCCCCAAGGCACACACGCACGCACTCTCATTCATCTCCATCCTTGAACCTTGAACTCTTCGTGTTTTTATGTGTAGTTCGTAAGCGATGAATAATGAATACTGATACCGAAAAATCTATGATAATTACTTGTTGTTGTGCCCACATCTATAGAGATATAGCGTACCCAATCGGATCGCGATCGCAATTGCGATTGATTGCGAGACTCCCCCGTTGAGTTGATGACACGCCCTCATCCTTGTTTTTGTTTGAACACACATTGTTGACTTGTTTGCTGTTAAGAAAAGATACATACAATACCATTTACGTACGTTTTTCCCCACTGTGTACTTAAAACTCGGTTCTGCTTGCAAAGTTAGGATAGAGCATACTTTAAAGGCAGCGGCGGTCCGGCAGGACCGTTGCGGATGATCACCATAATAACAAGGTACAAAAGCGGCACAGGTGGCTGGCGGGGTACTACACACTGCCACGCCCACCGGGCCAGAGGCAAAGGCCTGGAGCAGGTGAAAGTAAAGCAGAAACACACCACACACACAGAAACACAGATAATATTACGATTACGAATACGATTACGAGCTAGCGTAACTGAGTTTTGCATTTCCAAAAACAGAAACAAAAACAGAAAAACAAAATCAATACGAATACGATTACGATTACGAAAAGAAATGAAAAGAAAAGAAAAGAAAAGAAAAGGGAAGAAATGAGAAGCAAGAGCCAGGAGAAACCATATGAAACCAAGTAAATAATAACCAGCAACTAAGTGTCGTGTATATTCCATGTTAAAAGCAGAAGCAGCAGCTCTATAAGCATATATTATACATGTATACAGTATATATTTAAATACCAGTACTTATAAACCATATGCATACATATATCTAACCGAAATTACGAATAGCGAACGAGGTGGAGCCCCGCTCCCTCTCTGACAAGACCCTGCAGACACATTACTCATACGCACCGTTCTGCTCAGTCCACGCTCGCGGAACTTGCGTAAGATAGCAGCTAACAAAAAGAACTCGAGGACCCAGACCCAGAAATCCAACTCAATCACTAGTGACCCATAACTACTACTTAGCCCACTTGCACCCACATATACCTACTATAAAGTCCGTTAAGCGGAGCAGCAGCAGAGAGAGAGATGTTTAACACTTCAATTGAACATTGGTGAGAATCGAGTACCTACGTAACTGAATGAGATACAGAGAGACAGAGAGGCCCGAACAAGGACACAGGACATCCTGCGATGTGTCCGCCGGCGGGCGAGTATATTTTTTGCAAAGCAAATTGTGCAGAAACTAAAGGAGAACGTTTTAAGCGCGAACATTTTTAGACAAACAAACAGAAACAGAAAAATAGAGGAGCAAGGGATACAAACAGAACGAACACTCACACACAGACTACAGATCATAAATATATATATATATATTTTGCGTCTTTATATATGTATACACTGCGAACGCGGCATATTTGTATATTTACACCCAATGTACAGATCAGATCAGCAGCTGCAATAGCAGATAGCAGGTAGCAGATAGCAGATAGCAGATAGGGAGATAGAGATACTTTAGTGCTCGGTTGCTTCGGTTGCTTCTTATGCTTCACGTCCACGTCCACGTCCCGCCATTGAGTCCGTCTCCAGATCAATCATACCCGGGTGCCCTCGTCGGATGGCAAGTGCACGTTTTGCACCAGACCCCTCTGAGCGTGGAGCACACACACCTCTCCGCAAGTGTACGTAACCCAGAATCATCACTCTCACACACTCAACACTCAACACTCGCTCACTCACACCTCACCACACACCGAAGCATTATAAACTCTAACAAACCGCATTCTCGGTATAAGAATCCCACAAAGTAAATCATTTTCAAGACTATTTTAAGCGAATGAATAAATATACAAGCAAGAACTCCATCAAATCATTTCAAAGGACGTGTTTATGAATGTTGATTTTAAACAGTAACTTGAAATCAGAACGGATAAAAAACAAAACGTAAACGTAAACGTAAACGGTAAACAACTAAATGTATGTACTAAGCAAAACAAGATAAAAACTCTATAATAAAATAAAAATAAAAACAGAAAAGACAAGAGCAAGATGATACTTTCAAAACTAACCATTTGCATTTTCAATTTCTATAAATGGAGGGCTCTAGTTTTTCGGAAATTTGAGACTTTAAGAACGTTGGAAATTAGAGGAATTAGTTAGGGATATTTATTTGTTATTGTTATTTATTTAAACATCGAAGAGTAGTCGCTTTGCACCATATACAGGACGTGCGCAAGGATGACCGACGCGCTCTGGAAGGCCAGCGAGCGGTTCATTCGGAATGTGCCAAAAATCGTGATGTTCGTGTGCTGCCTCGCAAGCTGTAGGGAAAACCACTCGATCTGAAAGAAGTATATAGCCAACTTCAGTACCTTATGGTTTCAAGAACTCAGGTACTTACCCTTCGCTCCACACGAGCATCCCGCTGGCAGTGCGTTCGCAGGAGCTCCTTGGCGACCTCCGGCAGGGAGCCCGTCGTGTGGGTCACACAGTTCATCAGGATCGAGAACATCAGCGGTTGGATGCAGGTGAAGAAGGCCAGCGCCAAGTACATGAAGTCATGGTCGGAACGCCCGAGTCCGAGGAATACGCGGACCAGTAGGTAGCCCACTACGATGCCGCTCCAAAGACTGCGGACCAAGTAGCAGAGGATCACGAACTTGAAGATGTCACAAACCTCCGCGGTTAATTCGATGAGGCACTGCGACATGGAGTCCAGCTTTCGGATCTGACATAGCTTGTAGGCGACCGATTTCGGTTTGGGATCCAAGAGTATTCTCTTCAAGCCGGACTCCATCCGCCACCAGCATCGGCAGATCTCAGTCATAATGATAATAGCCAAAGCATTCATGGCAAAGATCATGCACTCGGACATGAAGCAGAAGCACGGATGGCTGAATCCCATCCTGGAGTGGAGAACATTCAGGGCCACATGCAAGCCGACCCGAAGGGTTAGCATTGCGATGAGGAGGAGCAGCAGGCAGTCCAGGAATCGCTCATTGCCTCTGGACCCTGTGTATCCTTCTCGCCTGCTCAGCTCTTCCTGACGCTGCAGCGTACGCAGGGTCCCATAGATCCTTCCTTGCAAACGAATGGAACAGTCCATGCAGCTGAGAACCGAGAAATAGACCAGTAGGAAATAGGTGAAGAAATTCAGCGTCAGCTGTATAGATCCACTGCGATTTCCTATGAAATTATTCCTAAACTCGAACAGGAACAGGGTGGTCAGGCCGAGGACCATGAGGTGGTGCACAATCCGGTAGATGGCCAGAGAGCGGGACCAGCACAGTTTACCCAAGCGGATGTCCACGTAGAAGTCTACGATTCCGTTGAGGACGCAGAAGTAGCCCACGCCGAGTTGGACGAGGCGTGTCAGCGATGGCATGACCTTTCCCATCACTTCCCTGAAAGCAACTGAGGCATATCCAGGCATATCCTTAAACGGAAGTGTTAGGACCTGTCAATTCGATTACCACAGATCGCATCAGCCCCATCTAGCCTTTGGGAATTCTTGTAGCATGAAATTAATTCATTTAAACCTACTTCCATCGATTTTCCTCAGTAATGTAACTACTTTAATAGATCCCAGATCTGGTGAATGGTCTTGTCCTCGAGGACATCTCTACAAGGTTATATATGGATGGTATGGAAATATGCCTTTCCTATTTTCTAGATTTTATTGATTCTAAAACATATTTCATGTCTTTCAGTATTTTAAGAAGCAAGTACAGCATCATCCGACGAGTTCATATATAGTGGGAACTAAATATATATTTTCTTTATTTCTCTTGTGTAAAATATACATTAACATCTTTCTAAAACAAAAGAAAAATCACAAAATTTTCAATAAGGTCTCAGAGTTTTCAAAAAATATAAAATGCTCAGCGAATGAGCAGACCTGTCCGTGCTTTTATTTTCTGTGAATATCTAAGATCTCTGAGAGAACAAAAGCCAGATCAATGGGGTTTTTGCGTACAGACTTAAGTAGCATCGACAGTTTTAGAAAAAAATAACTATATCTTAGTACTGCCAGGTAAATGCTTATTTATATAATTAAAAATACAACTTTATAATCAATTTTGATATTTAATATTCATATAGATTACCCTAGCTCTCTTTTAGAGCAAACATTTCCTAAGGCTCCAAGACCGGCTGGCTGAGCAGCCATGGTGCCGAGCTCGATGAGACGAGCCGCCGATCTCCCGGTCCATCGGTCGGATATCGTATTTTAGCACACCGCCGAACTCGGTCCAACTTCAGTTTGGCAGCAGCAATCACGCGAATCAGTTCGAAATCCGGAGCGGAATCTAAGCCCAGAGCTAGCCGCGATTCATTGTGTCGGGGAATATGTGGAAAACGCGAACCGCGGGCCGTTGACGGATTTTCGGAATAGTCATCACCTTGAGCCAACTGATTCTGTGCTGGGGTTACAAATTGAAATAATAACAAAAAAGTGGAAAATAATGGACTCAGTGCAATTTATGGACGCGGATAGAGCTAGCCAATTTTGTTGCTAAAAAGCCGCGAACGCGACAATCAGAGTGCTAAGTGCGCTATCAATCAGTTCGCCGCGAGCAAGGTCGGCTGCATTGTCATGGCTGGCTTGTTGGCCCCACCGTGCATCCTCGTCCTCCTCCTGCTCGTACAGGCGGAGGCCCACTACATACAGATCGACCACGAGGAGTTTCGGGCCAGTGGCTTTCCGCATCCCCACTTCCCACCGCCGCCGCTAACGCCGCTGGACCACCTGCCGCCCCAGGTGCTGGCCACCAAGGAGCTAACACCCGCCGAGGTGATGGTCGATCTGACCAACGATCTCACCCACCGCCTGCTCCACTACCACTCCATCCTCAATCGGAACAACTTTGCCTTCTCGCCCACCGCCCTGGTCAGTGTCCTGGTGGCCCTCTACGAGGGATCGGCGGGCAGCAGTGCCGACGAGCTCCGCAATGTGCTGCAGCTCCCCAACAATCGTGACGTCATCCGAGTGGGATACCGCGATATCCACCGACGACTGCGGGTAAGTAGGGTAGGAGGAGGAAGGGGGCCTTAAAAAATGGGCCAATGTGGCAGCGGTGAACTTAACCCACAGCCAGCGGGAGGCCACCTCACTCGAAAACCCATCCAAACGCACATTTACATGCCTGGCTAGGCACTCACCGGGAGTGGGCAGATCGGCGTGCGGAGTGCGGAGTGGCCAGGCCAAGTGGTCATTGATAAAGAACAGAGGTTGAAACAAAGGGAATCTGCGTGTGCTGCCAAACCAATAGCCGCCCCAGGCCCATGAGCACAGAGCACTCGATCGATCTCTAATCGGGTTTCAATAGTTCGTCGACCTCCAATCCGAATAATCTCCCAAAAGCGACCAGAAACAATTGTCCCAGTGAATAGATTTTTTAATTGCCAATCATTATGTGCTCACTATGAATAGTAGTAGTGTTTTAGCCTCTAAACCGAATTAATAGCCCTTTTTGGAAGGTTTGAACAGCTTAGATGGAGTAAGTCTAGGTGGTATTAGGATGTTCCATTAGCCTTTTACTTTAGCTAGACAGGGTTCTTTCTATAGGTTAGATTAGGTTAATAGATATGCCTACATATACAAATTCAATGTGATACTATCAGATCTCTTTCTCCTAACAGAATAGGAGTTCCGTCTCTCACCTTCTCGTCCCTGCATTCCGTGGGGTTGTATTTGAGTAGTAGGGCTGTCGTTAGCTAGATTTAATAGCAATGTACTATTATTACGAATCGAAAACTATATTTCAGACCTATTTCTTTGGCTCCGACAATCCCCTCAAGGGGCTCAGCTTGAACAAGGGCAATGTGACGGTCCTCAAGGACTTTGAGACCGTACTCATGTTCTACGGATACGATCTGAGTGTGGACATGCTGTCGGCAACGCCGGCAAACTTGACCTCAGACACCGAGCTCGTCAATACCACAATAGCCAGCAATACTACGGCAGGAGAAATGGATGCGGAAACCACTACCTTAAAGGATGCGGAGACCACAACAGAGGCACCAGCCACAACGACTACGGAGGCTGCAGCCACGACAACTGAACCACCAGCCACCACGACAGAGACGCCAGCGGAGACGGAGGCCACCACCGAACCACCGACCACCTCCGGGGAGGAGGCGGCTGAGCCCGCTGCCGAAGATGAGGCCGCCGAGCTTGTGTCCGCTTTCGTGGCCGAGGAGGATTCCGAGCCACTGCTGCGCATCCAGAAGGCACGGGTCTCCCGGCTGCCCACCAGCAAGCTCCAGGCGCCTCTGAAGCACTCGAATCCGATCACGCCGAAGCCCATTTACCTGCCCAGCGCCCGAACAATGGCCATGCCGATGATGGCCCGCCAAGTGGCGGAGCGGAAGCCATCGCCCTTGCGCCAGGTAATTTCCATTTCAGCGCCTCCACAGGTAGCGAATACTACACAGCCTCGGAAAGCCAAAGCGGCGCGTCACAAACGCCACGCCCTGCCTCCCTACAAGGACCTGGATGCGAATCTCTTCCTGACGCTCTTCAATCCGCACACGCATGTTCCCCACCACCCGCTGCACTTCCCTCCGCCTGTGCCGGCCGCCTTTGCCCCCATAACCAACGACTTTGAGCCGCACTATGTGGGGGAGGCGGCGGAGGGCAAGTCCAACTACAATACTGATGTGATTAGTCACGTGTTCTACCTGGGCAGCCAGCAAGTGGTGCACACCACCTTCAAGGTCTATAACGCGGTGCTGTACTACAAGTACTTCGAGCACCTCAAGATGAGTGTGCTGGAGCTGGAGCTGGACACGCCCGAGTACAACCTGATGATCCTGCTGCCCGACTACCACACGGACATAGTAGCAGCCGCCGCCTCCCTCAAGCTGGGCCCCACTCTCCGACTGATGCGCAAGCAGTTGAAGCCGCGGTGGGTCCAGGCCATCATACCAGATTTCAAGCTCCACGGAACTATGTTCCTCACCAACGATCTGCAGAATGTGAGTGTGCAATAGCGGTTTGCGCATTAGAGTGGGGTTTTTTATTGTTTTTTCTTTGCATTACAGATGGGCATGTAAGATGATTGGTGGCTGTTCCAGGTGCTAGGTGCTGGTGCTCTCCGGCTCACTTTTACTTTCGTTGCAGCTGCGACGTCTTCGAGCCGAACCGCGCCGATTTCCGACCCATGACTGACGAGAAGGGCGTCTATGTGCGGCACATTGAGCAATCCATAGACGTCACCATTCGTACGCATCCCATCAATCAGCTGAAGCGTAAGTGTCTCGCATTGCAGCACAACTCCACCTCCATCGGAGGCAGTGAGCCGCAACGCGACGCGCATCTTTATATTGCCCCACCTGTTGCTGCTGCTGCTGTTGCAGTAACAGACAAAAACAAAGGTGCAATAAACACTTCCTTTTTCTCGCCCGCTCTCGCTCTCTAGGCAACTATGGCGCCCAAACGAAGCCCATTCAGATCTCCGTGAACCATCCGTTTCTGTTTTTCATCATCGATCGCGACCTGGACGTGGCTGTGATGTCGGGCCGCATACTAAATCCGCTGAACGTGCGCATCCAATGAAGCACGACGCAAGGTCGCGCGTATCGAAAGTGATGGAACCCTTCGTTTCCCATTTGCCTACTAATACGACAGTTTACTTATAGTTTTCAAATGTAAATATATATACGCGGGGTGTCGCGGAGATCTAGGGATTCTGATCGGATGAAGGGCCACTAAACCCTTTCCACGAAGTCCTTTTTAGATGCACGCGACACCCCTGTTACAATAAGCTCACCCTTTTTTGCAAATAAATATAAAGTGGGGTTGTCTAGTTAGCCTAATCAGATCCCACGGAAAGTGGGTGTGGATATGTCTAGTACTGATAAGTCCCGAACACAGTGCAAACGCAGAAAAGACTCGTGTTGCTAAAGACCTCGGACACGGAGGTGTCACAGTCGCAGTCCCAGCAGCAGCGGGAATTGTAGGTGGCTCCGGCGCCCAGCTCCTGGCCAAGCATAACTTGCACCACATGCTTGTAGCGCTTCACTTTGGCACTGGTCGCTATCTGCTGGTTCACCTCGTCGGCTATCTCGCTCGTCCACGTCCTGGCCACGTCCTTATCGTAGGTTTTGTCTACAATCGGTAGCATGAGTTGAGTTAGTTGCCTGGCAACATGCGAAGGGCGTCGTATGTTCGATTTTTCCGAAGAACTTACCCTTGAGTTTTTCGGCCATCACGGTGTTCATGATGTGCTTTATGATGGGCAGGGGAAACATCTCGCCAAAGGCTGGACGCATGCTGTAAGCGGTAGGTTGCGCCATCGCTTGCTCCTGGTTTACCGGCTTTTCCTCGCCGTCGCCAGCTGATGTCGTGGTAAGGGTTCCCGGCATTGACTTTTTGCCAGCTGCTGTCAACTGGACGGACCTGGTGGGTTCGCCAGTGGACTGTTTATCGGCCATCATATAGTAATTATAATGTAATTTCTTAATTATAAGCAATTTTAGTTAGACGCCGCGGTAAATCCGCTCGTTTGTTTACTTGGCCATTCACCACGATTTGCAGACACGAACACAGTGCTGCCACCTTATTCAACCAAAAATGGCAACTCTAAGCCCTGAAGGGCCCAAAAGTGAATAATTTGAAAATTAAATTTAAAAAAATAATTTCTTTGATCCGGTTATATAAAAGCATTTCTTTAATAGATTTTATTTGGTTAATTAACCTGCATACCGACTTTACAAATAAGAGAAAATAAAAATTTATTCAATTTTTGCAAATTTTAATGAAATTTTTTTTTGAAAAATCGACCAAAAAATTTTTATTCAATATTTTATTATAAAATAATTCAGATTTTAACGGCTTTAACGGCGATTTGGCTGTCATTCCATTTTTGGCCAAAATATGCTCTCCAGAAGACCTCAAGTATGCGGATATTTGGGTCCTTAAATTTGCATTTTTTTATCATAATTTTTGGAAAAATGAAACTTAAGAATAACCATTACTTGGCCAAAATAGCCTTAAAAACAGCGATTCGGAATATATATGGCATTAGGCTGTCAATCCATTTCTGGCCAAATTATGCTCTCCAGAAGACCTCAAGTAGCGGATATTTGGGTCCTTAAATTGGCATTTTTATATCATAATTTTTGGAAAAATCAAACTTAAGAATAACCATTACTTGGCCAAAACAGCCTTAAAAACAGCGATTCGGAATATATATGGCATTAGGCTGCCATTCTATTTTTGGCCAAATTATGCTCTCCAGAAGATCTCAAGTCCTAATTTTTGGACCAATCAAAATGCAAAATAACCATAACTTGGCCAAAACAGCCTTAATTTCTAATCGGAAAGCTTTTCCATGTTAGTTTTTATTTGGATAATTAATCTGCATACTTAGTTTGGAAATACAAAGAAATAAATTTGTAGCCAATTTTTGACAATTTTAATGATGTAACCCCTTATCAATTTTTGAAAAATGCACAAAAATTTTACTTCTCATTTTTTAGGTACTTTATTGTTAAATAATTGGAATTTTAACGGGGAATCGTAAGATATGCGGCATTTGGCTGTCATTCCATTTTTGGCCAAATTATGCTCTCCAGAAGACCTCAAGTAGCGGATATTTGGGTCCT
>VNKC01004259.1:0-13629 GCA_008042775.1 Drosophila pectinifera | reverse complement strand
TATACGTATTTTAAGAAATATGTAAAATCATATGCAAGCAACGCACAAAAAGTGTCACCAAAAGGGGAATGTACATGTAATAAGACTCGCCGCCTATCAGTACGAGCTGGGGTGAGATGTAAACATACACTTATATATAAGATGCATAAGTCCCCAAAATAGTTTTATCGCCTCTATGGAATGTCAAGAGGTTTCTAGCATAGATGACCCCCAGCGGGAAATATATATAAGAAATATGTAACTAGTACATAGGTGGACTAGCTATAAAAAGGCGTGAGCGCCCAATAAAGAATCAGTTCCTAACGAACCACTGATGTGTTTTGACTAGGGACTCGGCGGTTAGCGGTATAAGTTGCCAGTCGAAAGACAAGCGATGTACGCTGCTAACAGGAAATGATGATAAATAAAGAAAAATTTTGCTTCAAACATGTTGAGAAACATCCAAAAATGAATGATGTTACTAGAAACATTTTGAGCAACATGTTGGAGTTATCAACATACAAAGACACTGTTTTTTTTTTAATAACTCCTATGTTTATCATTCGATTTCACTCCAATTTTTAGAAACCCACGACTATAACTGTTCGTGGTTTTCGAAGGTGGAAGTGGGTGTGGCCAAATTTTAAAACATACTCGAACAAAAGATTAGAATGTGGTCACCAAATTTGGTAGCTCTAGCTTTTACAGTCTCTGAGATCTGTTCTTTCATACGAACGGACAGGCGGACAGACCGACATGGTTAAATAGGGTCGGATATGATTCCATCTGCCTATTACATACATTCTCGGTTCGGTTCCGGGCAGGGTAGTAATGCCATATCAATACATATGCTATATACATATAGAGATAAACAAATGAAAAATACAGAGTTAGTAGTGGGGTTGAATTACTCTCGACTGGAGCTCTCTTAGTTCTTATACAAATATACTATATACAATATAATATTGTATATTTTTATATCGGATCTTACCTGGTAATAATATTATCCCGAGTGTCCAAAAAAGCTCCATCCAACACAAAATCTTTTCTCTGTGCAACGTGGTTTGGAATTCTCCCAGGTAAGGAAAAACTATTCCCATCGTACCTGCAACGCTGAAACAAAAAAAAAAAACTAAATAAAAATCATTGCTATTATACATAGCATCCTTAAAATATTAGGGTATTATAACTTAGGGAGAACAGTGAAAGTATTCAACAGGCAGATAGAGAATTCTTCGATCACATTATACGATATATTAAGATATTGAGTCCTATTAAATAACGAAAAAAATTGTACTTGGTCTTTCGATCCGTTTCAAACTTCTCTATTCAGATTGTCAATTAGAACTGTTTGTATATTACAGATTTTGTTTAAATGAAGCCTTCGCTTCTTTTCTTATGTTTAAGTATTAGTGTACTTGATGTCGTGGTCGCGCAGCGATCTCAATTGCATGGAATTTTGTTTACATATCGGATCCCATTGGATTTCGTGGTAATGAAATTTTTGATCCACGCTTCTTGGATTTGTGTATTCTTGTGATTTCGTACCAAACAACAAATCTTGGAGTTAGAGCTACCAAATGTGGTGACAACATTCTTATCTGTTGCACGCAGATCAACTCAATTCCAAGCCCATAACCGCCCCACAAATCATGAAAATGATTTAAAAAAATGAAATACATGGAATTTTTAATAGGGTGAAACTAAAGTAAAACTAGAATTTGTTTCAAAAATTTTGTCTATATGCTTTACTATATACTGAAGTCGATTTAGTTGTAATTTTTTTATGCTTTGATTTAGTTTGGCGGTGATCCATCCCAAGATGATATTTCAATATAAGTATAATTGTAGTGGCCAGTTCAGATAGAGTAGTGACTTATCTAGATATAACTTATACATGTACTCCTGCCTTGAGGGAAACTTTTTAATATAAAACCATTAATAGGAAGTTGTTAAAAAGCTTTGCCCTGGTTATTGCAAAAGAGTGGTTACTAAAACTTTCATATAGATAAGCCAGGCTTGGTGTAACATTAGGGTAGAGAATCGTATAACTCTTCCGTTATCTCATCAGCTTGAGTAGTTAGGTAGCGCCAGCTTCCGCACGAACCACGACTCAAAAGCTCTTTCACAAGTCGTATCGTCGTCAAAGGCGAAATACTATTTCATTCACGGCAATCGAGTCAAAGTGAAAAAAAGTGAATACAAATGAGCGACGAGGTACGATTTACTAAATCATGTTTAAATTAAACTTTACTCGGTGTTTATTAGGTCCTCAATTAACCCCAATCTCTTACCGTCAGAATCCCCTTATTAAGTCTAAGGGTTTGGAAAAACTAAAGCCTCTAAAAGGCAGTATTATCTTATAACGGAGAACTTTTTCATAACGGAGTAATTTGAGCGACAACTGGAAAAACTGAGCCATCGGAGGGGCTGATACATCACGGCATATCAAGGTCCGATCGGTGGTCTGCACGTGTTCGGGATTACATAAGTTAACCAGGCAACACCAACAAATATTAAACAAAAGACCCATAACCTTGATCTATGTTGATCCAGATTATCTGCAGTAAAACGGAAGACAACTATACAGAGTAAAAAAAACTGTTCAGGGCAAGTATAATATAGCACTCAACTAACGTCGTCATCCTTGAGCTCAACGATAATGAATGGAAAACAATAATAAAATGGATAGTAAAGAGTGAGTTTTTGCGTAAGAATGATAAAAATAATATTAATAAATGTTAAGATCAACTGAAGTCTTATTAATATATATACATATGCCTTGTATTCCACTAATTAATATTATGTAATAAACCTGTCCTATAGATCAATTTTCGTACATTCATTAAGTAATCCTATCTTATAGTAATTATACTTAAATTACTTAAAAGGATGATTTTCTATTCTTAAATTAAAAGTTATATCTTATTTTATAAGCTATTGTACAAATGGGCACTGCTATAATATTTTTTCTCTAATTTGAGTTATTAAATCTTAAACACCTATAAAAATGATCGCTTAATTTAGACTTTATTCGTCCCGAGTAGAGCATGTGTAGGTCGTATTTATTATGAGCTAATATTTATTTATTTTAAGTTAAGAAAGGGTCATATTTCTTTAATATGACAAAGGCATGGAGGGCTTAGAAATGGGATAGATAACATCTAATTTCCAATCTTCAGAGTAGGATGTCAAATGTGTTTTTAAAATATTAAGCAAATGTGATCGAGTGGCTTATAGGAATGTAGAAAGTTCCCAAGACAATCCGGCGAGCTAGTTTGAGCACAGCCAGAGGTATACCGGTCGAAATCCTGCTACATCGTCTGTGTCATCCGAAATCTATAGCTCTAAGCTATATTTTATATTTAATGTGATGTGCTAATTACTTTGTAATCATCTATACATTTTTTTTGACATAAATCAAATAAGCCCCATTCAATTATTTCAATCATTGTATTATACCATTGACCCAAGGCAGCACTTTTGTTAGCCTCAAATTGTAATTATGTGTTCTAACTAAAGCTAAAGCAGATACAAGTGAGTGTTTGTATGTGCACAGTGTATAACTCTTTTTTTGCCAGAGGTCGCGAAAAGTGGGTCGGCGGCAAGTTGGCCGTCTGACGTCAGCCAGCGTTAATGATCAAAAGTGCTCAACTGAGAAACCCCTTAATTAGCATCTGGCATAGTCATCAGGTTTGAAATATTATCGAGAGCCGTTTCGTTTATTTGCTGTTCACTGTGGCCTTAACTAGCATACTCGGCACATGCAGCAGTATGGTCCGGCGATATCCCGAGGAACAATCCTGGTTAAGCATGACCTAGCATGACCAAATAACCTCGAGCTGGAACTGGTGCACAGGCGCATTATTATCTTCAGTGTCCGGCTGCACACCTGCTGGAAAATGTTGAGCAAAATAGGCACTTATCGGCGGTTTTAATGATTTAACCTCAGCATGACATGAAATAATGAGTTTACAGTTCTAGAGTTTAATTGTAAAGAATAGAAGCTAAACTATAAGATTTTAACATAAAACTACGCAACTAAACTTTTACTCTCTAACCTCAATATTATATAACCATGTTTAAGAATGTATGTATTATAATATCTACCAATATATTTTTTTAGCATATATCTATGTTATGAAATGTTAGCTTCAATCCTAATATTCATATATTATATCATATAATATAATTCAACCCTGATGACTCCACAGTCGTAGGGCACAAGAGAATCACCAGAGCAATGCTCTAGCGGCATAGTATTTAAGCGGTTCTTCGCAAAAATACTATTTTTTCTCATCTCTGCAATCTTTCCTTTTATTTTTAAATTTATTTATCTATTTACCTTTCTTGTCACAAGCACGTGTGACATCATGCAGATCAGGTAATTATTTTTATACACTGTACCCATAAGGTACAGAAGGGTATTATAACTTAGTGCCAACCGAAAATGTATGTAGCAGGTAAAGGGGGGCTCTCCGACCCCATAAAGTATATAAAGTGTTGATTAGCATCTCCAAACGAGTCGATTTCGCGCCCATCTGTCCGCCTGTCCGTTCGTGTGAACAGTTCTCAGAGACTGTAAAAGCTAGAGCTGCAAAATTTATTGACAACATTCTAATCTGATGCACGCAGATCAAGATTGTTTTAGAATTTGGCCACGACCGGGCGGAGGGTTAGAGCCCAGACACTATTTTTTTTTCTTCTTTTTTTTTCAATTTTGTTGTAAAAATTCTTATTTTTATTATTTTTGTGCTAATAATGGAATGAAAACGAGAAAACTAAGTAAAGTATGTGACGAACACACTCTTTAAGCGTTGTCCGCCCCAACACACTCTGTGGGAGTGGGGTTGTGTGTTAGGATAAACATGAGTGTTACAGAACTAATAAAAGTGTAGACAGAGACGACGATAACAAATAATTAGTTAAACCAAACTGTTAAAATCGAACAAGAAGTGTTCCTATCAAGATGAGGACCCGATGTTCCTCCTCCTCCTCCCCAGACCCAAAAAAAGAAGAACTCAGTTTACATAATTTTTAACTGCATATAATTATACAGATAAAGACAAATATCACAGTTACATTTTTCCTAACCCTAACAAAATACTAAATTTACTTTAGCAGAACCATTCTTGTATTTTTTTGTTTATATATGACTAAGTACGTCAGTACACTCAATTCCCTTCGATACCAAGCACGTGCTTGTTAAGGTTAAGTGTTAATGTAGACGCGAAAAAAGTAAAAGGAATGCGAGGAAACTATGTTACACCAAATAGTCTAATAGCGCACTGCTCGATTGCTTGCTTGCATGTGTACTAAGTGGGCTAGGATTAATGTTTTTAGTTTAGGAAGGCTATCTACAGATAATGTTATGTGGTACAAATCATTATAATTTGCACATAATACTTTAAAGGGATCATGCAATTCGTTAGAAGTTCTACAATGGCGCAAAACTAAAGGTAAATAGGACCTAGTGGTTCTACAAGGTACGTGGAAATTAAGCTGACCTAATAAGTCTGTAGTCTCCACTTCACCACGGATTACGTTATTTAAGAAAGTGATGCCTAGCATCGTTCTACGGTTTGCTAAAGAAGGTAGGTTAATCAGGAGAAGTCTGTTGGAATAGGAAGGTAACCTTAAGTTTACATCCCAGTTTAAGCCGCGTAGAGCGGAAAGTTCTTTTGAACTGACTCAATACGTTTGCTATGAGCATCCCACTGGGGACTCCAAAAGCAGCATCCGTACTTTAGGATCGAACGGACTAACGAAGTGTATAAGTTCTTCGTAACATAAGGGTCATCAAATTCCTTTGACCACCGTTTAATAAATCCACCCCTGGCTTTATTCACTATGCACGAAATATGATCAATGAACTTAAGTTTAGGATCTAGGCGGACACCCAAATCGTCATCTAGAGTGATTCTTTCCAAAGAGCAGCATCAGCTTGCACTTAGAGGCGTTCAGGTTTAATAAGTTTGTACTGCACCATGTTTGAAAATTATTAAGATCTGTTTGTAAATCCGACTGGCGAGAGTCGTCCTTGTACTGCATGCAAAGTTTAACGTCGTCAGCGTACATAAGTACCCTTGAGTTAGTCAGGACTTTGGGCAGGTCGATAATAAATAATGTATGGGACCAAGATGGCTACCTTGCGGGACATTAGAGGTAACCCGAAGAACATTAGACAAATTATTTTTATACAGGACCTTTTACGTCCTGCCAATCAGATAACTCTAGATCTATCTAAGAAGATCAACCGAAAAACCCATCAGGTCGAGTTTTCTAACAAGAAGGGAATGGTTAACTGAGCCAAATGCTTTATTGAAGTCAGTGTACTTTAACCTGTCTGCAAATTTTGACGCGTTGAAGATCCAAAAAAAGTGACCTTTCTGAAGATTGGGTTCGATTTGGTCATGGTATATGAATAATTCTGGTTTGAGTCGGATGTCGAAGAATAAGTTGTTTGAAAAAACTGAGCAAAAAGATCGGCAATTGCCTGATCATTATTTCCTGTTGTATTTTTAAATGAGAGCGAGGAAGGATGTGTAATAGGCTTACGCTTAATGTAGATGAAATTATAGAACAGTTTTGGGTCCAGCGAGAACTGAACCCTGCAACGAGTCAAATAGTTTTTATAAATTATTTTTAAATTAGACCGATAGAGAAAAAATGAGATGGAGATCCCGAATTTTTATATTTAGAATAGAAGTTGGAGTATGTTTTTGAGGCGAGTCAACTCTTTATTAAACCAGGGAGGCTTGAGGCTTGATTGAGGTTGACGGATAGTCTAACGGAACACATTCTTTAAAAAAGGAGTGCGTCAACCATGTCAGTACATGTATAGACCGGACCAATTAAATTCAGATTCAAAATTTGTAAGCCGCCCGAAGTCCGTCCTGGGAAAGCAATGTACCTTCTTAACCAAATCCTCAGGTAGCGTCAGTGGCACCACCCTAAATCCAAACTGACACTTGCCGGATCAAAGACAAAGCAGAGATCAAGCAAGCGATCTAAGGAAGTTCGAACATGGTTGACTTAACAGAGCGAAATGTCGAACAAGCCATCAATAAAATCATGTTGGGCTATAGTTAAAAGCGTATTGGAGGATTAATTTGAGGACCAATTAGCTCCAGGGATGTTAAAATCACCTGAAACTACTAATTGGTCTCTATCCGAAAGAATAGTGGATAGAGATTGAATGGCGGAAAGGTGGTTCCAATAAATAGGAAGTTCCGACCATGGGGGAATGTAGGAACATGTAATAAAAGTGAAACTACCATAAATTGATAGCTTCACACAAATTAATTTATCATTGTTGCATTCCTCGAAAGTTAATAAATCATACGTGGGAGGACACCACCCCCTCGTCTGGAAGGCTTATCCAGCCTGCCTTCAGTTAGATCTTTGGCTTTAACCAGCTTATTACAGTTAGAATACTATTAGAATACAATTTAGGGAGCTTACTACCTAAGCCTCTTATATTCTGATAGAAGAAAAGGAGAAAGTTTGTTAGTTTTTTGGGTCTGACAAACTGTAAGACGCAGAGGGCACAATGGTATGGTTTGGCCTAGGAAGAGTTATTCCTAGAGGCCGCGATTTCTTTTTCTTTGCTTTCTATTCTTTAAGAACTACACACTCAGGTAGAAGTTTGCAGAGCTTCTTCGTGTTGAAGAAATCGTTAGCGCCATTTATCTTAAAAGAAGAATTATCCCTAGCATAAGAAAATTAGAATTTTTCAAGCTTTATTTATATTTTTTCGATTTAAGTTTTGCCTTGAATTACATCATCAATTGTTTAAGCTGGGGAAAGCCGCGACACAAATATCTGTATCGTTGGTGGAATAGCTATTAGGGTTTTTGGCAATACTGACTGATATCCTGGGGAGTTTTCGAAACCTGGGTTCTGCGGGGTCGTTAATTATGACCCCTCAGCGGACACCACGGATATAACTGGAGGAACGGTCTCTGCTGCGGCATATTAGGATACCGAATCTTTTATCGCACTCGATTTCAGAATCATTGGTGTTGAATATAATGGGGTCAAGGGCGGTGCCGAGAGGGTCTGTGGGTAAGGACTCGCAGTGAATTGTAGGGATTCGCCCAAATGATGCAAGCTAACAGCGGTTTTTTTACGCTTGGGGGACTCATTCAATAGCTTAAGGCCATTGAACTGAGAATCCAGCGCTGAGAGCTCATTAGTTTTCCGAAAACTAATCATCAGCTCTATAAAAGCAATTTTGGTTTGCCGACTTTATAGCACAGAATATGTTCGAGGTCATTTTAACGACTTACCACTGTACCAATTACGTGAGGGAGGAGAGCAAGAGAGTAGTAAGGTGCGGGAGGAGAACGAGAGAGCGAGTACGTGCAGACAGAGTGAGAGAGAGCGGGAGATCAAGACTAAGCTTAAAACTGTCTAGCTGCAGCAGCGGCGAAACGTATAAAGCAGAAGGAAGAATTAAAAAAATGCTAAAGCAAGCAATCACAACACAAACTAATGATATTAATATAATTATTAATACACAAAATAAACAGGTTGCATGCAGTGAACGGGATATTTAATAAACACAATATAGAAGTTTTAAATGAAACCACGGTAGTTTGTATTACAGATTACACAAAATCGAAGCGCAAAAAAAAAACACGACCTTTCACCTTTAAAGAGGAAACCGATAATAGTGAGAAAAGTAGAAATAGATTAGAAAATAATATAGATTTTTTTTTTACATTTTGATTTAGTCCTTCATTTACCTTAACTTAATTAAATATTTTAACGATTTTCCGATAGGCTTTTAGTTCATACTTGAATTTAATAAATTTAACTTATTTTAGGAAAAGATTGAGGACGTTCTGGCTATATAGATATTTTAACGTTTTGTTTTTTTTGATTATTTATTCACGCCTATGTCGTACTTATGTTAACTCCCGCGACGTCAGTCGGCCTGATGATTGATGAGATGAGATTATAACTTAATTAATGTGGAATGGCAGAAATATATATTTAGCGGATCATCCCAAAAATAAAGCTAAATTGGAATCGTAAAGAATTATAAGAATGGCATCTTAAACAAATATATAAAAAAATCAAAGCTAATCTACGAACACTCAAGTTTGGACACGTCTTAAAATGTCTCTGTTGCTCTACGCAACGGGCTGAGCAGAGCTGGAAAAGTCAAGAACATTAAACGGGCTGTAAACGGGGTCTCGTTGAGGCCGAAAAAAAAGAAAACGCATGGGCCGATAAATCGAGATAAAGCCTTTGAAATATTCACTCTGAACTTGATCGCCCATTGGTGTCTTTAAAGAACGGTTAGGACACTTTGTGGTCTGGCAAGTCTCTCAATTATAGATATAATCACTGACGTCGATAACCATGTTTGGCCTATAGAAGCGTCGTCTAATACGCTCGAAGCATTTAGCCATTCCACAATGTGCAGATGTTGGTTGATCATGAGTCGAGCTCATTACACTTTGACGCAACGACTTAGAGTTTCGAACAATCATCTGGAGAGGTGTCAGCAGAATTGGGGAACGTGGCACGGTGATAAATTAACTTGTCTACGGCTCGAAATGAAAGATCAATTTTGGGGCGGATTTCAAAATCTACTGCGGTAATTTTATCTATCTCTTCGAACGATCTAGACAATGCTTCTGCTACTACATTTTCGGATCCCTTGTGGTGTTCTACTTCGAAAAAATAACCTTGAAGTTTGATAGCCCATTTGGCCAGTCTTCCGCTTAAGTCGGATTGATTAAAAGCCATTGAAGACTTCAGTGGTCGGTAACTAACTTGAAACTATGACCATCTCTTTAATTGCCAAAAATACTTTGTCATAATTTGGGAGAACGACACAAGGAGCAGAACATAACTTGGTTTTGATATTTCCGAAAGCCTCTTGAGCCTGATCTTTCCAATTAAATAATTTGCCACATAATAATTTTGTGAGGTGAAAGATAACTGTAGAGTAATTTGAAATGAATCGCTGGTACCAACCAGTCATACCAAGATATCTCCTCAGTTGTTTTTGAGGAACTGGGAATTCGCAAACAGCGTTGATCTTCTTTGGATTTACTTGAAGTGTTCCTTCGCCTACTAGGTAACCAAGATAGTCGACTGTTTTTAGGCAGAGCTGACTTTTCTGAAAATTAATTGACAATCCAGATTTACGCAATTGTTGGCTACTTCGGAAAGATGTAAAATGAGATCTTCAAAATTATTGGACAAATCAAGCAAATCGTCGAAGTAGATAAGAATATGTGATTTCAGTTGGTAGGGTATTAGAAGATCCATTAAACGACACATAGTTTGTGTAGCATTGGTCAATCCAAAAGGCATTCTTTTGAATTGGAAATTTGGATCAGTGAAAGCAGTCTTCGCACAAGATTCTTTATCTAAACAGATCTGCCAAAAGGCATTGTTAAGGTTAATTTTGGAAATGCAATGGTGGAAGGCGACTTAAGAGACCATACATTATAGGAATTGGGTATGCTTCCTTCACCGTGACTGCATTCAATTTTCTTGCATCAAGACAAAACCGTTTATTGTCAGGTTTGACGTGCAAGGTGACTGGAAAAGACCATGGCGATGATAGAGCTTCTACAATGACATTCATCTTGATAATGCGATCAAGTTCAAAACACATAACTTTTTGCAATTTGAACTTTTGTAAGTCAGACAATAAAACACGAGAAGAGTCTTTTTCACAATTTATTTCGAATGATTGCATTATGAAAATTCTAAATGCTTGTCAGAAATCCATTCCGGATATTACTTTTTCCATTATGGATGGAACTATTTAGAATTTAAAGTTCTTATGAATTGAGTTGTAAGTCAAGAGAATTTGAATAGTGCCTGCAACAGTTTGAGTTTGGCCATCAGCATTTCGTACTATAGATTTGAAAAAAAATCTTGCGCATTCGCAGTTAAGATCTATGTATGCGATTGAGCATAAAATTTGTGTTATAGATTTGCGCACTCTTTCAGACGAAAATAATATGGTTTAAACGAATGGGTTGTTGACACATCAGGTTGAAAAGAAGGCAAGGCAGGGATGGAGAATCATTTGCCGAAGAATCTGGTACGATTTGTTTATCCGTTGCTACTGGCGGACATCCACTTTCTGCACTCGGCAATTGTCCTGTTTCTAGTTTTCCGATACCGGATTACAATTTACACAGTTGGCCTTATACACGTCTGAAGTACCACAACCGTAACAGAAAATACGTCGAGCTTTAAGGCAATCTTGTTATCTGTGACCTGTTTCATCACAGTTCCAGCACTTGATCTTTTCTAAGGCCTTAACAGCACAAATTTCGTCATTAACATCAAGTTCCTCTTCAGGAAAGTCTTCAGAATCATCTTCATGATGAATTGCGTTAACAAAACGTTTGCTCAAGTTCAGACGTTGGTTGGTTTTGTCCGAGTATTATGAAAGAATTCTTCGCGACGGCGACATTCCTTACGCAAAGTTGCCAAGTCTGGAGTGTCAATGTGCAATAGTTCGTTCTTATCTTTGCCTTGAGATTATATTCATTTCGCGATCAGATATTTGATTATGATATCTTTCCTTTAAGCCCCTGCATAATTTGTTCCAATTCATATTATCTTCTGATTTATGCCAAATAAAATGCTAAAGCTGGTCCTGCAAACAATAAATTAGCAAATTGGAAAAGTAGTTCGAAATTTCCGTTTAAGCACTGTAAAGTGAGGTAGTTTACATGGTAAATAAAATCTTCAATGGCAATATCGGTAGCTGCTCCATTGAATTTAATACGCCAATGAAATATGATTCGAAATCTTTTCAGGCCTATCGAAAGAAAGATCACTCCGATCGGTACGGGTATCTGGAGATGTCCTAACTCGCTAACTATTATTTCCTTCTGAGTTGATCTCGCAACCTTCACGATCGAAATTAGTTCGCATCGCTCGATGAGGCTCACTCTGACCATTATTTCCAAATGTCGATCTATTCAATTGAGTGAACGCCAACGTCATCTGTTCTGTCATGGATTGATCCATGCTTGCTTAAAAGGCTTGCATAGATTGCTGAATTATTTGTTCCAAGCGATCTTCAGTAACAGCCCTTGAATCTGAACAGTCAATGCTACGAACTTCTTGTTGGGAATTTGATCAGAACTTTGGATCTGATTTTCTGCATTACGAGAAATTGATCGGGTTATCATCTTATTAACCTGAGATCTATAAGGAAAAGCCGAATGTGATCCTATCTCGGATCCAATGATCTAACGATAAGAAAAAAATGGTATACGATAATAATCTTAATCTTAATCTTTTTACGGAAGGTCGCTAATGTTTCGATTCGAGGGTCATATCTGAATAGTAGAGTAGCATTCGGTTTTTGGTTCGATAGGTACAAAATCTAAAATAATGTAAATACGGGCTTTTTACAGAAAATCATGATTTGATGTCTTACCAATTAAAAGAGGAACTAGCCGAATTTGTCTAGTTAGAGCAAATCTCGATTCTAAATGGTAAGAATGTAATATTTGGTATGGCTCCGAATCTATCCAGAGATCATAATTTCCAACACAAGAAAAATGAAATACAAACGGAATCTAAATATGGACGGAATGTATATTTTCGGGAAGCTCGGTTGTCAAACGACAGATGCCTAATTAGGCATCGGGATTGCCTCATTGTTGGGCGCCAATTAATTCTGTAACGAATACACTCGTTGAGTGTATTCTGATACACTCCACCCCAACAACACTCTGTCTACGTTTTATCGGTAGGCTCAGGGGAATGGGCGTAGGATTATGTGTTAGGATGAACAAGAGTGTTACAAAACTAATAAAAGAGACGACGATAACAAATAATTAGGGAAACCAAAAGGTTAAAATCCGACAAGAAGTGTACCTATCGAGATGAGGACCAGATGTTATTAGCCTCGGTCTTTACCCACCCTACCTGCGAAGTCGATTCCGACTCCACCCATGACCTACGCTGCTCTACACCCAAAAATGCCATGAGGAACTCAGTTTACATAATTCTTAACTCCATATAATTAGCGATACAGATAAAGACAAGTTTCAAATACATTTTTCCTAACCATAAAGTCCTTAAAACTACAAAATACTAAATTTACTGTAGCAAAACCTTTATTCTTGTATTTTTTTTTTATATACAGTGACGCACTAAAGTGTTGGCACAGTGGCAAATGTCAACTTTAAAGGTTGTTCCCAGGCGTATGAAACAATTTTATGATGAAATTTTTTTTGATTTACTTAAATTAAACATTTCTTTATTCAAAGGCACTTTTTTTTTGGTATTTTTTATAACGCTCTTAAAACTATTTAAACTTAAACAAAAAAGGAACATATTTCGTGACACAAAAGTCTTGGCACACTTCACTTAAAAAATTTTTTTTTTTAATTTAACATCAAAATTAATACTTGGTTGGTAATCCCTTCTGCTTTATAACATCTTCAAGACGTCTCGGCATGGAATGAACCAACTTTTTGGTAGTTTCTTCGGAAATATTCACCCATTCCTCCAATAAGGCCTTCTTTAGGTCATTTTTTGATGAAATTTCGTGTTTTTTAATACGTCGATCCAATTCCTCCCACAGGTGCTCAATCGGATTAAGGTCAGGTGACTGTGGTGGATGTGGCAGCATATGTGCGGTATTGT
>VNKC01004258.1:0-10433 GCA_008042775.1 Drosophila pectinifera | reverse complement strand
GGAGTCCCCAGTGGGATGTTCATAGCAAACGCATTGAATCAGTTCAAAAGAACTTTTTACTTTTCGCTCTGCGCGGCTTAAACTGGGATGTAAACTTAAGGTTGCCCTCCTATCTAACAGACTTCTCCTGATTAACCTACCTTCTTTAGCAAACCGTAGAACGATGCTAGGCATCACCTTCTTAAATAACCTAATCCGTGGGGAAGTGGAAAGTACTGACTTATTAGGTCAGCTTAATTTCCACGTACCTTGTAGAAACACTAGGTCCTATTTACCTTTAGTTTTGCCCCATTGTAGAACCTCTTACGAAATGCATGAACCCTTTAGAGTATTATGTGCAAATTATAATGATTTGTACCATATAACATCATCTGTAGATAGCCTTCCCAAACTAAAAATATTAATCCTAACCCACTTAGTAAACATGCAAGCAAGCAATCGAGCAGTGCGCTATTAGACTATTTGGTGTGGCATAGTTTCCTCGCATTACTTTATCTATTCTTCCTTTTCTCGCGCCTACATTAACACCTAACCCTAACAAGCACGTGCTTGGTATCGAAGGGCCACTTGAGTGTGTGACCGCAGTGCATCAACGTCCATGAAAAAAAAAAAAAAAAATTTATATTTGTGATTCTTTATTTTGTTCGAAATATTTTTATTTAGCTTGTATGTATGACATAGGTTTAAAATTTGTGATATTATTTCTAATGTAAATTCTTTGTGTGTTGTCTGAATTAGTATTCCTTATAGACATTCCATTAATAACGATAGAACATTGTATATTTGTATATTTGTATATATATATTTGTATTGTATATTTTGAGTACCTTCAATTTTCGTTTTTTAAGCAATATTGATTTAATATCGTTCTAGGTAAATTCCATGTTATTTAAATACTTAGCTCAATGAAATTAATTTGAGAGTTGAGATGTATTTTTGTAAAAGAACACTTTGTTTGCCTAGTACGCATGTATTTGTTATTATTTGATTTGTGTCTTTGTTATATAATTTGTTTTACTTGGAAAATTATTAAAATTTCGTTTATACCTGACTTAAGGCAAGTTGACGTTTTTATGTTTAGGATTTGTTCAGAATTTATGTGGATTATGTAATCGTATTTCAACAATTTTGGATCAAAGATTCTTTTATTTTATTCCCATTTCTATATCTTTAATAATTATGAGTTATTGATTAAATTTTTTTTTTCAAATTAAACTTTATCACAGCTATCTAATGTTCTAAAAAGATATTTATATGTTATACCGACAAAGTTTATTTATTAAATAATGAAGGACATTATTCATGCATCTCTGAAAAGATGTCGGAGCATTTTTTAAACCGAATATCATTTGAGTATCATAAAGTCCGTATTTAGTGGAAAGCGCTGTTTTATTAATGGAATTTTGATCCATTTCGATTTGGTGAAAGCCTTTAGCTAAATCGATGGTAGTAAAATATTGACATCTTCCAAGTTTGCCTAGTCGTCTTTATTTGGAATCCGAAATTTATCAAGTTGACGTTTTTATGTTTAGGATTTTTTCAGAATTTATGTGGGTTATGTAATCGTATTTCAACAATTTGGGATCAAAGATTCCTCTTTTTGGATTCCCATTTCTATATCTTTAATACACTTTGCAAAATGTTCCAAGCATTTCTGAATTTATGCCATTTATTAATAATTTCTATACCTGCATTAAGTGTATCTATTATTTGGTTTAGTTTATGAATTTGTATACTATTCTGAGCTATTGATTTTATTTTTTCTTCTAATTGAATTTTATCATAGCTATCTAATGTTCTAAATAGATATTTATATGTTGTACCAACAAAGTTTATTTATTAAATCATGAAGGACATTATTCACGCATCTGTGAAGAGATGCCGGAGCATTTTTTAAACCGAATATCATTTGAGTATCATAAAGTCCGTATTTAGTGGAAAGCGCTGTTTTATTAATGGAATTTTGATCCATTTCGATTTGGTAAAAGCCTTTAAATCGATGGTAGTAAAATATTTACATCTTTCAAGTTTGCCTAGTCGTCTTTATTTGGATTGCGAAATTGATCATTTATAGTGATTTCGTTTAAGACCCTATAATCTACTACTATTCAGAATTTTGATTAGCCTGAAGCGTCATGCTTCTTTAGTACTATCCACAATGGACTACAATCAGGGGATTGACTGTGCATAATAATACCTTGTTTTGACATTTCCTGAATTTGAGTTTCCACTTCTTTCTCACATGAAAAATGATAGCCATATAACTTTCTGTATATAGAATTCTCAAATTGAGTTTTTATTTCATGCTTAACCAATTTCTTAAAAGTCAAATTGTCACCCTCACGATATTGAATGCATTATATTGAATATTTAATTGTTCTAAGCGGTAATTATTTCCCTCTATTAATTCATTTTGATTTGCATAATTTAATTCCTCAGGATGGTTATTATCCTTTAAAAGAAATTCAAAGTTATTTTTTGGGGTTAGAATTGATATGATTACCTTTTTATGTATAAACAATTTTCATCAAGCTGCTATTACTTTTTCTAATTATTTTCACTATTTGATTGGGAATTAAACCTTGTGTTCGATTTACTTGTTGGTTTTCATTCATCGTATTATTTATCTGACCCTGATGTAGATTTCTTTGACATTCTTGATTAGGCCTCTATTTTGATCAAAACCATTGGTTCTGTTATTTGAATGTTGTCTGAAATTGTATGGATTAAATCTTTTTTGCTTATAGTGACGTTGTTGTTTTAGATGGAATGGGTTTTGCTTATTATTAGTATATGGATATGAGTTTAGTGTGTTATTTGTGTTTTGTGGCTTTAAGGTTTTGTTAAAATTTACATTGGATTGCCTCATATTTTCATTTTCTTCAAATAGCCCTTTTTGTTGAGCTACTTGTTTTAGTTTAAGGACAGTTGAAATATCGAATCTTGCCAATGTCTTGTAAATTCTGTCAGGTAATTTCCTTTATATTTAACTCTATTACTCTACTATTGTGTACAATAATATTTCGTCCATGTTGCCCTCAAGTTCTAATTTATTACTTATAATTAATTGCTGAGATCGAACTCATTATACACTTTCCTTAAGTTACCTTGAAAATTAGTATTATATAATCGCCTTAGCAGTTATTCCGCAAGAGTCTGGGTTTTACATTCGTCGATTAGAGCTGTCCTTAGTTGTTGACGTTTAGAATTTGCAGAATCCTTTGGGCATCACCAGATACTTAAAGTTCCATGGCTCCGAATATAGCGCTTGCCTGTCGTTCATTTGCTGTGTTGTACAACCACAAAAGGTAGTCAATTCTTCGCAAGAAAGTGCTAAGAGTTGTTGGATCCCCTTCGAATGTTGGAATTTTCCAAATTTTAACCAACAACTGGTTCAAGTTTTGATTGGGTAATTGACTTGGCGCCACATGAATTGCTGGTTGTGGTTCCATATTTATTGTATTATAAAATTTTATTTTTTGTATTAAAGTTTGTGTAAGTTTGGTTTCTGTCAACTTTTGGACTGACCGAATTGGAATTACGCAGTAGTCAACACGTAGTTGAAACGTTCACACAATAATAAATCTGCACACAAATTTTTCTTTTTTGTGGATATTATAAGCTGACCGCATTGGATTTATCCATTGGTCGATCGAAACGTTCCCACAATAATTGTCTGGAAACAGGTTCTTATGTGGATCTTTTTATAAACACTACGGCCTAGAAGATTAAATTACTTTATCAATTCCACGCGCTGATCTGGATAGTATAGTTGTAGATAAAGATCCTTTTAATTGATCTATCGACTTTACTTTATTCGCAGGGATATATTTAAGATCCTACCGTCTGCGCCATTAAGATGAGTCCCATTAAATAGATAAAAAATTTAATTTGGTCTTTCGATCCGTTTCAAACATCTTTATTCAGATAGTGGATTATACTGTATTATACAGATTTTGTCTGAATGAAGCCTTCGCTTCTTCTCTTATGTTTAAGTATAAGTGTACTGGATGGCGTGATCGCGTAGCGATTTTAACTGCATGAGAGTTTGTTTACATTACGTATCCCAATGGATTTCGTGGCATTGTATATTCATGATCCAAGCTTCTTGGATTTGTATGTCTGTTTATGGTACGATTTTTGCTGATGAATATGTTACTATAGTGATTTCACATACGGTTTTTTTAATAAAGCTCAAGTAGAGGCATATGTTTCTATCCTATGTCTACCCCTGAAAACAAGCAATGTTTAATAAATTTAAGCCAAATGTTCGACATTTACTTACATTTTGTTCATATTTTCGAAGCGAGCAAATATATGATATTTTTACAACTGCATTGTCACCTTATTGCTTAATTATTTCCTTAAGGGGTTACACCACTGCAAATAATTTAAAAAAAAAAGTTTTTTGCAGATAATTTGTTTAGCTATCTAAAGAAACAAACTTTTATAAGGCAAAACTTTATTTTTATTTCTGACGCTCAATTTGCATAGTTTATGTGATGTTATATTCCAAGTTTTCGGGGTTTCAGTTGTTATAAAACAATCATAAGAGGTTTTTCATACAAATTTTTGTGCTATTGTAAACTTTAATATATATATTAATATATATATCCCCATTAATATAATAATATGGAAAAAGACGAGCTCTGGAGTTTTAAGTCGACGAAGAAGAACTTGGAGCGAAAATGTTCAAACTTAAAAGGTCAGCATTATGATCGATATATGTGAAATAATTTTATTCCAGTAATCGTTCATATCTTCATCCTAAAACCTTTAAACGTGTTTTCTCGAAACAAGTTTCTTTTTCAGTCATACGCAGCGTGGACTGAGAATTGTTCAACAGTTTCACTTGAATTTTGGATGTAGGAAGGCATTAAATCTCCTCACGGATGACAAGCCTATGCGTAGTGAAAGCTAAATCATCATTTGGGATAAATCAATTGTTCTCTTCACCCTGAAATTCACTGCTGCCGATGAAATGAGTGCATGCTCGAAGTCGTTCCCTCTATAGCGACATTTATAAAATTGACTACCAACTTGAGAGTTGCGTTGCAGAACAAATCTGCACAATTCTAAAGACAAATGCTGGCGCTATAAAACGGCCAAAATTCTTATTAATTGATGGGTTTTCCTGCCTTTCCATTCCATTCAAAGTTAATGGTAGTGTTTTTGTTTTGCGCTTTGATTTTGTATTATATCTTTTTTATATAACACCAGTATTTTATTTAAAGCTTATATTTTGTGTTTATTAAATAAGCCGTTCACTTTGCGTTTGCATGAAACTGTTTTGTTTATAAATAATTATATTAATCTCATTGACGTCTCCTTTTTGTGATTATTTATCTAGGCATTTTTAGTATTCCTCTTTCCGCTCCATGCGTTACGCCGCTACTGCAGCTCGACGGTTTAAGCTCACAAAATCTCGCTCTCTTTTTCTCTCGTCCTGCACCGTATTCACAATTTTCAGCACTTTTGTAGACGAAGATCAACAAATAACCTTTTGGAGTTCACTTAATTTATTATAAGGGCTTAACAAAAATGTATACTGATTTCATTGTAACCGTAAGTTTACATCCCGTTTAAGTCGCGTAGAGCGAAAAGAAAAGAAAAATGTTCTTTTGAACTGATTCAATGCGTTTGCTATGAACATCCCACTGGGAACTCCAAACGCAGGATCCGTACTCTAAGATAGGACGGACTAACGAAGTGGATAAATTCCTCGTAACGTAAGAGTCATCGAATTCCTTAAACACCTCATTAATAAATCCAAGCACACCCCTGGCTTTATTCACCATGCACGAAATATGATCAATGAACTCAAGTTTAGGATCTAAGCGGACACCCAAATCGTCAACTAGAGTGATTATTTCCAAAGTGCAACAGTTCAGCGTACAAGTCGCAGGCTTTGGAGTAACACGAGCTTGCACTTAGAGCCACTTAAGTTTAATAAGTTTGCACTACACTATTAAAAGTTATTAAGATCTGTTTGTAATTTCGATTGGCGAGAGCTGTCCTTGTATTGCACGAAAAGTTAAACGCCGTCAGCGTACATAAGTACTCCTGAGTTAGTCAGAACTGTGGGCAGGTCAACAGGAAACAGGAATTAAGTTGAGTTTCCTAACAAGACGGAAATTATTAACAGAGTCAAATGCTTTACTGCAGTCAGTATAAATTAGAGATGAGCTCTTCTTCGCCTAATAAATCCATGTTGGCATCGACAAATTACTGATCTATATCCAAAAGAAGCGAGCTTCCGTTTAAACTAGGATTGATTTGGTCATGGTATATAATAATAATAAGTTTGAGTAGGATGTCGAGGAAAAAGTTGTTTTAAAAAACTGAGCAAAATGATCGGCAATTGCCTGATCATTATTTGCTTACGCTTAATGTAGACGAAATTGTAGAACTGTGTTGTGTCCAGCGAGAACTAAGCTCTGCAACAAATCAAATAGTTTTTATAACACAGCGCGTTCAGCACGGTGAAATTAGGCCGATAGAGAAAAAAAAAAGCTGGAGATCCCGAACGTTTATATTTAGAATAGAAGTAGGAGTATGAGTTTTTCAGGCGAGTCAACTCATTATTAAACCAGGGAGGCTTGTTTGAGGTTACCGGATAGTATAACGGAACACATTCTTTAAAAAGGAATTTATGGCATTGTAAAAAATATCCATGGCATCAACTATGTCAGTGCACATGTATAGAATGGACAAATTAAATTTAGATATACAATTTTTCAGCCCTCCGAAATCTGCCCTGCAAAAGCAGTGGACCATCTTAGCTGTCCCATTAGACTCATTCCCGCAATCCCAATATCAATAGTCACATCGAAAGTAGGATGATTGTATCCTCAGGTAGCGTCAGCGGCACCACCCTAACTAAACTGACTCTTGCCAGATCAGAGACAAGACAGAGATCAAGCAAGCGATTTAAGCAATTTCGAACATGGTTGACTTAATACAGCGAAATGTCGAACAAGCCATCAATAAAATCGTGTTATGTTGTAGTTAAAAGCGTATCGGAGGATTTATCTGAGGACCAAATAGCTCTAGGGCTGTTAAAATCACCTAGAACTACTAATTGGTCTCTATACGAAAGTCTATTGGAAAGGTCGTTCCAATAAATAGGAAGTTCAGACAATAGGAAAATGTAGGAACATGTAATAAAAGTGAAAGTACCATGAATTGATAGTTTCACACAAAAAATGCAAACATCATTGCATTAATTGAAAATAAATAATTCAGACGTAAGGTTGGAGTCAACCGCTATTAGGACACAACCCTCTCGACAGGTAGGCCGATCCAGCCTGTATGTTGGGTACATAGCCGAAAAAACTTCGTAGCTAAGGATGTCGGGCTTTAACCAGGTTTCTGTCAACACAACACCTGGGATACAAACAAAATACTATCAGAATACTACTTAGGTAGCTTACTACGTAAGCCTCTTGCAGTCTGATAGGAAAGAAAAAGAAAGTTCGTTAGTATTTTGAAACAGAAGAAGGAGTAGGGGGCACTATATTAGGGTCTGGCCTTGGAAGAGTTATTCCTACACTTTTTCTTTTTCTTAGCTTCGTACTCTTTAACAAAAACAAACTCTGGCCAGAGCATCTCGTGTAAACGAGTTCGTTTAGGACAATTATCTTGGAAGAAGAAACATCCCTAGCATTAGAATACCAACATTTTTCCAACTTTATTTTAATTTTTCGGCTTTAGTTTTGCCTTGAATATAGGCGATTACATCTTCAGATGATTGATCAGGGGAAAGCCGCTATTAGGGTTTTTGGCAATACTGACCGGTTATCGGTGTTACCAATTTCGGGAGGAAGTCCGATACCTGATACCTTATGATTAATTGTGACTCCTCAGTGGACACTACGGATATGACAGACGGCGCGGTCTGGCTTTGGAACGTAAGTCTCTTGTTTAGAGAAAGAAATATTCCTGGGAAGGTGAATTGCCGATTCGATTTAGCCATGTAGTTTCATACACACTCTTTTGCAGTTTGGAATTTGCTGTACAATTAATGGATATTTAGATCAAGTAATAGATATGGACTGTTTTTTATAATATTCGTCGGCTGCTGGTAAATCATAACTAAGATTAACATAATGAACAGAAGTTTGCATAACCTGCAACAGGGTACTCCTTAGAGTGGTCGACAGGGGAAACCCTGATGACCGCATTCCGAGGATTGGAAGATAGTGTGCTCCTAAAAGGATTCAACCTTATGGAGTCAAAGCAAGACACTGCACTCTCCTGTTTTAACGCTGGCTGGCACCACGCGACCTCAACGACGATGAGGGTGCCAACGTTACTGTGCTAAAGAGCTTCACGACTGATGTTACTAAAACTCCTGCAGGTAGACCTCCATCACAGTAAAGCAGCGTTAGCTGCGTCCAAATCGCAAATGGCAAATCTTCTGTTCAAACACAGAAAAGAAATAAGAAAGCTACAGTGGAGACTATAGCTATGAGCTACCCGATACCCTAATCTACATATATGCATTAATCTAAAAGATAAATCCGTTATAAGTGGCGTGCCCAGCTGGAAACTTTTCTAAGCGATTACACAAATAGATTGTATAATTAAATGTTCTAAAAACAACGTAAATATTTAAAAGCGTACAACAGTTTCATTTTGGATCGCCCCAGAGTTTGACACTCGACTAGCCATCTGCGGCGAGTCTGAGTGCGAGTGCGAGCGATATGGAGATAGAAGAACTATAATGTATACAAACTCATGATTATCATGCAATTTCACTCAAAGCAATCTAGTTAGTCAACCAAGGGTTCCTTTTAAGCCAATTGCTATTCGCCACGTATATGTGAATGTTATTAGCTCAGCCCTCATGGGTTACAAATACTTAGGAATGGAGCAAGGCTAAATTCTGAAGTACCCAGATGACACGATCATAATGACAGAAACCCATTATTTGTTACACAAATATAAACAACAACATACTAAGCTTCACTAAAATCAAAGTAACGGTAAATACAGATGATAGAGAACGCGCGGGGCAAAATGCAAATTGTTAGCTAAGCGGTAGGATATTGGGAAGCGTCAAAGAAGAAGTAGCTATAAACTGCAAATGAAAAAAGCTGCTAGCGAAAAAACTTTTTCGGCAAACAAAAAGTCAAAAATCTACACGGCACATACGATAATGCGTTACGCAGCAAACGCAATGAATCGGTGGAAAACCTATTCCGAGTATACTCTAAAAACAAATGTCTCGGCTCCTTCAAAACACCTAAATCCATCTGGAGCTGGTGACTCCAGTCTATTTATTTATCATTAGCAAATGAACTGGACATTCTTGAAGATTATGAAGTCCCAGATAGCAGAGACAAACACTTACTGACTGCTTTAATGTCACAGCTTTTGGATAATATAGATGTTGTTTTATTTTATTTAATCTTGCTATCTAACAAGCAATCATATTGACTGGCACACAAGATGAATGGCCCTGAAAGTTGTTGCTGGGCGGGCGGGTTCTGCTGGAACCCCGCTTGCAAGATGATTTATAATGGTTTTCATTCATTTTCATCATAAAAAACAAAATATCCAATCAAAAAGTCATGTCCGCAAAAGTGTATTTATTTCATATTTATTTACTTTAAAACGAAAATCACGGCTAGAACTAATTATCAGTTCGTCGTGATTTTGGGTGCGATATGTGGCGAGGTCAAATTAAATAAAACCTGATCTGCGTGTAACAGATAGGATTGTTGTGACCAAATTTTGTATCTGTAGCTCTTATAGACTCTGAGATCTGTTGCTTCACACGGACGAACAAACGAACATAGCTAATCGACTCGACTGGTGCTCCAGATCAAGAATATATATTCTGTATGGGGTCAATGATGCCTTCTTCTGCCTGTTACATACATAATCGGTTGACACAAATTAATAATACCGTTGTACCCTATGGGTAACGCGTATAATTGTGTTTTAAAAACTATTTCTAAGCTTAAGTAGCCGAAAACTCAAGGGCGCATCAACACTATTTCAATCGCAGTCAACGCATGAAAAGTTTTGATGCGATTCCTTTTTACACACACACTTGTTTTCAGCATCTCTATTTCTATTACAAAAAAACGCATTTTGTTGCCAAAAAACTATTTAGTGGGACAATCGCTACCCATTATGTAATAAAGGGTATGGCCTAGAGGTCTGTGTGCCGGGTTCTCGTAACTTTTGCAAAATCGGCCTGTGTTTTATTTTGCTTGCTTATTTATTCTATTAATTCTATAAATTCTATTAATTCTATTAATTCTATTAATTCTATTTATTATATTTATTATATTTATTATATTTATTCTATTTATTCTATTTATTCTATTTATTCTATTTATTTTATTTATTCTATTTATTCTATTTATTCTATTTATTCTATTTATTCTATTTATTCTATTTATTCTATTTATTCTATTTAT